>QLTV01000972.1:3959737-3993540 GCA_003457575.1 Thermophis baileyi
TCCATTCCCCCCTCTCTCTCTCTCTCTCTCTCTCTCTCTCTCTCTCTCTCTCCCCCTCTCTCTCTCTCCCTCCCTCCCTCCCTTGTCTGTCTGTCTTCCTACCATCTTTCTTTCTTTCTTTCTGTCTTTCTTCCTTCCTAACCTTTCTTCCTTCCTTTCTTCCTTTCTTTCTTTCTTCCTTCATTTCTTTCTTTCTTTCTTTCTTTCTTTCTTTCTTTCTTTCTTTCTTCCTTCCTTCCCTTTCCTTTCCTCTTCTTTCCTGTCCTGTCCTGTCCTGTCCTTTCCTTTCCTTTCCTTCTTTCCTTTCCTGTCTGTCTTCCTTCCTACCATCTTTCTTTCTTTCTTTCTGTCTTTCTTCCTTCCTACCATCTTTCTTTCTTCTTTCTTTCTTTCTTTCTTTCTTTCTCTCTCTCTCCCTTCCTTCCTTCGTCTGTCTTCCTTCCTACCATCTTTCTTTCTTTCTGTCTTTCTGTCTTTCTTCCTTCCTAACACCTTTCTTCTTCTTTCTTTCTTTCTTTCTTTCTTTCTTTCTCTTTCTTTCTTTCTTTCTTTCTTTCTTTCTTTCTTTCTTTCTTTCTTTCTTTCTTTCTTTCTTCTTTCTCTCTCTCTCTCTCTCTGTCTGCCTTCCTTCCTTCCTACCATCTTTCCTACCATCTTTCCTTCCTTCCTTCCTTCCTTCCTTCCTTCCTTCCTTCCTTCCTTCCTTCCTTCCTTCCTTCCTTCCTTCCTTCCTTCCTTCCTTCCTTCCTAACATCTTTCTTTCTTTCACGGCAGGAGAGCCGGCGCTAGGCTTACCTTCCTGTCGAGGCTCAGAGACCGCCCGGCACGCCCATCCGCCGGCTCTCCACTTTCTGCCTGCCCCACCAAGGCCCCCGTCAGCCCAGAGCCCGGCGGACCCTGAGGCCGGCAGAGCACCATAGGTGCGCGCCCCAACGCGCATCAAAGGTCCCAGAGCCAAAGCCGGGAAGGCGAGAGGGGCAGTGGCGGCGGCGGCAACCGCACTCCAGCAGCGTCGCATCCCATGTCATGTGCCGTCCGGGAGCGCGGTCTCCAGGCTGGCGGGGATCTTCCTCACCTGGAGACCGCGCTCCCAGATGGCACATGACAGGGGACACGACGCTGCCGGAGCGCGGTTGCTGCCGCCGTCGCCCCTCTCACCTTCCCGGCTTCAGCTCCGGGACCTTTGCGCACCTATGGAGCTTCGCCGGCCTCAGGGCTGGCGGGGCAGGCAGAAAGTGGAGAGCCGGCGGATGGGCGTGCCGGGCGGTCTCCGAGCCTCGACAGGAAGGTAAGCCTAGCGCCGGCCGGGCCCACGTGCTCCTGCCCACCCCTCGCTCCGGCCGTCTCCTGGGAAGTTTGTGGGAAGTGGCGGCGGGCGGAGCTGGGCAGGGCGGAGCCGCTGGTGCAGCAGCGCCCGGCGAGGAAGGCTAGGCGGGGAGGCGTGGCTGATTGTCTCGTCCCGTGGGACGGATGGGCTGGAAGAAGCGCAGTTGAGCAGGGCCGGGGCAGCGCAGCCTATTGTGCCTTCTCTTGCCCCGCTCTCCATCCTGGAGGGCCGCGCATCCCTCCCACCAATCCTCCGTAAAACCGCCCGCCCCGTTTCTGCAAAGGCAGAGCCCTGCAGAGCAATCTGAAGAGGGATGCTGTAGAAAAGGCCGCCTTCCACCCATGCCTCCCGTGCCAGCTCTGCGGGACTTGGGGCTCTGAAGCAGCCCACTGACTTCCAACCCGGCGCCATGGTCCGAGTTCCCAGAGTGTTGCCGGCAGTCGGCTGGGCTGATCCGCAAAGAGAGCAGGCAGGTGGCCGGTTGAGAAGCCAGTGGGCTGCTTTGGAGTCACAAAGCGCCGCGGAGCCGGCACGGGTGGAAGCACCGCGGAGCCGGCACAGAGCCAGCACGGGTGGAAGGCAGGAAAAGCGTGGCGGGAAAAGTGGCGAGCGGGCGATTGGGTGGACATGGGCGGCGGGGGCGCAGGGACAGGACCGGTTTGGTGAACCACCTGCCACCCCCCTTGCCCCTCTTAGCGCCCCCGTCACCCCCCTTGCCTCTTAGTGCCCCCCTAAGTCATCCCACCGCCCCCCAGGGGGCGGTACCGCCCACTTTGGGAACCACTGTAATAGAGTATCAGAGGGAATAAGGGAATTATAATACCTATTTATTAGACAATCACTATCCACAGAGTACTTGAGTTGGGCTTTTTAATTTTGTGAAGCCACTCAGTGTTGTTTTTTGGAGTTGGGAAGGCTAGAGATTGGATGGATGGATGGATGGATGGATGGATGGATGGATGGATGGATGGATGGATGGATGGCAGATGAACAGACAGTTAAAAAAAACAAGCTGCATAAATATGTATGGTGAAGGAGAGTAACAGGAAGTCCTGTCACCTGACTCTAAATCTACTTTTATACAACTGGAACACAGTTCTAAGTAATTCAGAAAATATATCATTGTTGCATCCATATAAAGGCTACAAAACTAAATGCATCCATCACAGTAAGCTAGGATTTACTTTACATTGTTTATTAGTAAATGCTGGTATGCTATAAATGAAACCTAATCCAAAATAAAGCATATTATGGTTTAGCTGAATATATGAATGTACTAAAAATACTTAAAATGCATACACAATGTCTTATCTGAACACAAAAACCCTTAAAAGGTAGGATAGAATTTATATCTATGTTGTTCAGAAATAGCCATCTGGTGGAGTATGCATAGTGCTGAAGCAGTTACACATGCCAAATGTTTTGCTTCATGGCTCTCTAGCAGTCTGAGAGGAAAAAGGCTAGTCTGCAGTTAATAAAACAGGTCTTACCTTTTGCCCTACATTTTCTCAGTTCTCTGTCTTGAATAAAGCCAGCAAACATCTGAGATTCCATAAAAACTTCTAAAAACCGACGGATGCTTTTTGAAGCAACTGATTTGCGGAAAGCCTCCCTCTGGAACATTCGCTCAGCCTTATCATTTTGTGTTAGGAAAAGGGAATAGTGTCCAATGGTCTCCACAAAGAAACGGATGAAAACCTCTGATACTAATCCATTTAAGGTGTTACATTCTTCAAGAAAAAGCGGGAAAAATATTTATTTGCACTATTTGTTTACAAAGAGCAAATTATACAAAACAAAGTTGTAGCAACACAATTAATACAAACACTCAGCCATAGCCATTTTACCCCTCAAATTCAGTCAAAAGACCAACTTGCAAATTGCTAAGGGGAAGGGTGTCCAAAGCAGAAGAAGTCTGCCTTCAGGATTACATCCCCTGAATTTAATTATTTTTCACATTTTTGAACCACCCATCTGCTTCAGAGAGAGGCTCTAGTCTAATAGGGTTGAACCATCAGAATCCCCTCCTTGCAACCACACAGTAAAATGCTGGATTACATTCAAAATTATCTGTTTCCCCGCCCAACTGAAAGTAAATATATTTGCTTTTACGGGCTAAATTACTATGTTAGGAAAAATAGTTTTCTTTATTATTAAAATATAAGAAGCTGCATTATCTGAATAACTTTTACTATGCTTGTATATACCTAAATATTGGTTTCCTAATCTGTTCCTCACAGCCTTTTTCTCTTCCATTCTTGGTATTCTTCAGCTAAAGATTTTTGGGGGGCTGAATATTTTAACAGTGAGAAGGGACAACAATGTTAACTCAAGTATTTATCTTTTTTGAGAAACTCCTTCTCTCAAAGGATATTTCATAACAAAATTATTCCATTTGTACTTGACAATAAAAAGAAAAACATATTTTATTTTTTAAAAATTATAAGATTTTAACAATCTAAACAAGCCTGAAAAATGTTGAAGTGATGAAATATGTCATGACATATTGAATAAACGATGCAATTTTATACTTGCATCATGAGGGCTGATGCAAATATATAATTTCAATCATTTTTTATGAGTAATGATACATATTCTGTCACTTGCCACCATTCCCACATACATACAATTGCCCATAAGTCCCATTATAAGTGCAAACACTGATTCATATTTTGCCCAAAATATTAAGGTTCAGTCCTGCAAGGATTTACTCTGTGCACGATACATAAACCATATTCATGAAACAAATCACAGTGACAAACTCTACAAAGTTAAAAGATGTAGTCATTCAGAGGCTAAGAAATACAAGAAAACATATATATTTTAATATTACCCTCATTTAAAACTTTTCTGACATGTGACACAGGATAAATAATTTTGTTTTGCTAGGAAAGTTTGTTTGCATCAACAAAGCCAACTTATTTGAACTAAACACAGTTGCTCTTTTGCTTCCTTGGGGACTAGTACAGCATCCAATCTTGTAATTAAATTCTTACAACAGAATAAGTGAGCCAAAAAACAGTCATGGAAATGATTTTTCAGAATGCCTGGGCCTAGATTTTCTGTTCAACCAATGATTAATTATCTGTATTTTGAAACATAATGGGAACAGCCATTAAAGATTCCAACAAACTGTTTGCTACAGAAGTGCATTTTTAATTATGAAAAAATAAAGATTTGTAATAAGGTGGTCAGTTTAAATACAGCTATCTTTGTTTCTCTCCTAGTGTCCAAGGACACATTATTCTCTCTTCCACAAAGATTCTGTTGTAAACAGGATTTCTTCCAAAACTGTCTTACCCTCATCTGATTCACTGTCTGAATCTTGGTTTATCAGATCATTTTTCCTCTCTAGGGCCTGCTCCAGAGCTGCTTGCAATTTCCGAGGCAAAAGTGTGTCTTCATCATCCATCTGAAGGGGAGGAAAGAGACTGCTAAGATTTCATTCTTCCTTTTATATTCATCTCCTATCAAACATTTTTAGAATCAAATGTATTGCAAAATAAATACTAAAAGCCTGTACATACTTCAAGAATACAATGCATTTTAAGACTTATTTTCCTGCAAACGGGAATTCATAAAACGTATTGGGAGGTGATAGCTGTTCCGTGGCTCCTAAAATTTCATCCCTTCCAGGCCTATTACAATCAGCTCACCAAGTGCAAATCTTTTTATCCCTAGAATGACATCTAGGCACAGGAAGAATGGGAGAAAGAGTTGCTTCATGGAGCTTTTTTTTTTTCAAGAAGGATGAATACTGTAGGAACTCTTAAGGAAGGCACAATCTTTTGTAGCAATAGTATATTGGCCTCTAAGGCAGGGATGAAAATCAAAAATTTTCCCTACCGGTTCTGTGGGCATGGCTTGGTGGGCGTGGCAGGGGAAGGATACTGCAAAATCCCCATTCCCTCCCCATTCCTGGGGGAAGGATATTGCAAAATCTCCATTCCCACCCCACTCTGGGGCCAGCCAGAGGTGGTATTTGCCAATTCTCTGAACTACTCAAAATTTCCACTACTGGTTCTCCAGAACCTGTCAGAACCTGCTGAATTTCACCCCTGCTCCAAGGGCATTGATTTGTATGGCGATGTCATTAATTAATGGGGTCAGATTTTCAGGTAAGTCTTCAATTTTGCTCCTTATAACTTATCTACTGTATAATAGGAATCACTAATACTGTCTTCTTTTGGGGGCAGATTTAAAACAAAACAAAACAGCACCCTAAACTTCTGCAAGTCCACCTGTAAAAAGTGTTGTGATCCAAAATCACCCAGTTGTGCCTAAGGTGAAACTAGAACTTATGGCCTCATGCAGGAAGGTTCAATGTCATCTCCTATGCTTTGTCCTGCACTTGATAAAGTTCTACAGTCTCTGTTCATGCCTAAATACAAGGTTTAATTGCTCCAGATTGATTAATCTCATCTGAACTATTTTCGTGGCAGTAGCCACAACGTGTCGTGGTTTTAAATGCAGAGGAATGGCAATACATAGCATATCTTGCAAATAATGTGGCACAGGATAATCTCATGCCTCCACTATTGCACACTACACAATCTCTTCCCTGATTATGACTGCAGTGCAGCTAAGTACAAGCAAACACTGCTATAGAATTCTTGTGTGCTGAATAAGGCAATTAAAAGACAAGATATACAGATTTTGCATTTTTCAATGGAAATTACTGAACACATATAGAACCACCACATTTTCTCATTCTCAGCTGGATGGGAGGACATTTATAACTAAATCTTACAAATCTATTTTGTAAGTTGTGAAGCACTTCTATACAAATAAATACAAAATAAAAGACAAATACAAATAATGTAACAGTACCTGTCTGATGAAACGATCAGACCCAAGGTTCACCATCAAGGCCTACAAGAATTGACACAAAAATCTTTTGATGATTGGAAGCATTTTGTTGCTACTGAGTGACTGGCTGTCTTGATCAATGAACAAAACTTCTACTTAATACCTTATGGCTCCAACGAATTTATAGCAGAAGCAGCCTAATCTTATGGGCTGTACAGTGTACATTCATGTCTGTCTGTGGTTACTAAGTCAAATAGAATGCCTTAAATAAAAATGAAAGCTTAAAGCTGTGATCTAAGACAGCAAGTATAGTGCAGTGTTATCCCAAACACTATTAGTATTACTTTCAGGAGGAAGCTTACATTTTAGCTGAGAATGTATGTCCAAAAAGGACACACTATGATCAAGAAAAGGAACACTTCACAGTAATTTCTATATTCTTCAATTCATTGTATGTGTAAGCAATGTGGTATTAATGTCTTAATTTTGAAACAGAAATCATTGAATCTGGAACGTATTCATATCTGAGAAGAACAGAAGGGAAGTATCTGTGTCAAGGAACATATATATGAAACTCTCAGATGGGTCAGACAAAATGATATAACTCTCCCTCAGGAGTGATGTGGGGAAAAAAACAACCTGATACACAGCTGACTCATGCAGCTTCTCCTAACAAACATTACCAAAGCCTTTAAAGCACTCCACCAAATCTAATAACAAAGAAAGCTACTTTTTTTATCTGGGAAAAAGCTTATCAATGACAGCAATTTAATACATTTGAAAACAGAAAGTTAAGAATACAAAAGCTGCCTTACACAGATGTTAGATAACACTGGCTCGGAATCAATCCTACCAAGACACTTATCCCCTGTTTTTATGATATTTCAGTATAAAATAACACCAGATACACCTGGTTGTTGTTGATCCTGATTTTCCACACTGATAGCTAGTTCTCACATTTCAGTCCCTTTTCAGCTACCTTCCAACGAGCTTTAATTCCAAATTACAGCAAATCAATATATAGGCTTTTTCAGAGATTTTTTGAAAGACAAGTTGACAAAGTTCAAAGACTTTTACCCAAGATCTTCACTGGCATAATGTCCTCTTTCTTCTTCCCAATATATTTATTTTACAATATTTTAATATTGCCACAATTAAGCTTCTAGGTGGTGAACAAAATAATCTCAAAAAATTGTCTTCATGAGGGGGGAAAAAAAACCCAGTCAGAATCATACGATCAACCAATACTCACCAAGGATTAAAAATCATCAAAAGGCCTCCTTCAAATAAAAGTTTTCAGAAGATTTCTAAAGACCATTAAAGGAGAAAAATGGATCTCCAGCGACATAGATGCTGGCATACTTATTTTCACCCTTGGAAGCTTCTTCAGTAGATTTGGGATCAGGAATCCCTCAGCCCAAGTAATCCCAGAGTTTGTCTTTAAAAAGAGCCACCAGAGAAATCTAACTAATGGCCAATACATAAAGCTTTTGATAAAAAAAATCTGCTGAATTTATTGAAAACTTCTATTTCCGTATGAGCTATTGGATCCATTCTTACCTCTTCTACAGGTAGCTCCTTTAATTTGGGCAGTGAGCTCGACAACAATCCAACCAAAAATGGAGTTGGGCAGCAGACAATGTCAATCATGGAAGATGGGAGGACGGGAATGAAGGTATGTTGCCATGAGAAGGGGTACAGTAAAGCCACTACAGCATGAGAACAACTGGAGAGGGTGCTGAGGAGAAATGAAATGATATTGTTATGTGCCATCTTCTACCTTTTTTCTTAATAAAACTCAAGAAAGACTATTCTGTGCTTCTCTACTCCATGACATTTATAAGCACTGCATCCAAGATAAGTAATGTACAATAAGAACACTGATTAAAATGTATCAATTTAAAAAAATGAGATTATCCACATTCAGAATTGACTTGATAACTTCTCTGTAAGCACGGTGACCATATTTTCTTCGAAAAAATAAAGGACAAACCTGAAAAAGGAGCATACCTGAAAGAGGTTGGTATGGATAAAAAAAAAATTAAAATGATAAAGGATTAAAAATGTTAATCCTAAAAAGATTAATAGCAGACAAACATTCAAGCAGTAAACAACCTAATCAAGGAACTACCAGAGAGAAAGAAACACCCCTAACAACACTGATAGTGCAAGCTACTGTTCAGAAACTGTAGTTAACAAAATGTCCCAAATTAGTGATCGTTAGTAAATGTTTGAATCACAGTTAGGATTTATTTAAACCAGATTTTAGTAACAAGGGGTTGTAGGTGTGTGGGTGTGTGCACAAATGTATGCACAATACTTGTTTCTAGTGTGAAAACACACACACACACACACACACACACACACACACTAACTTCAGAACTTTTATTAGTCGAAATGCTGTCTTGTAATGAGTGATCCATTTACTGATATGCAAGGCCATAAGGTGACCCTAGATGGCATCAAACCTCTGTTTGGAATCTTTTTGCTGCCTCTGAGCAAAAGTTATTCCTAAAGACTACACAGCAGAGAAGACACAAAACTATTTGCCCAGTACTAACTACAGATGGGATCCCAGAGGAACATTTGGGGTCTCTTTTTGTCTGAACATTCTTAGAACACTTTTTTTCCCCAGTAATCTGACTTCTCTAACAATAATTTGTGTGCTATCAGATCTTCCTGGCTGTTGAAGCCATCACTGCTGCGTTGGCCATGGTTTCTCACATCCTTTTTTCCTTTCAAGAGACAATATGGGAGAGTAAGCTGCAACAGATGCATAAGGCCTTTGACAGCTAACATTTGGAGCTCTCCATATGGAAGCGCATCAGACCACTAGGTGCCAAGGAATCAGAAATTTGGGATGTTTCCCAAATTAAGTGGCCATTGCACAATCTCGGTCTTATTCATGGAATGTTATAAGGGATTTAGATAGCTATGTGCTCCTTTTGTAATCATCAGTTTTTCCTACCCCTTCCATCATTTTTCTGTCCAGAGAAAATGTTTTTAGTAGCAATAGCAGTCATCTATCTAGAATCCCTGTAAACTGGGAGGGGAGAAGATGAGGCAGAAAGCCACCACTGGTAAAAAGCTGATTATTAGAAATTACAGTGCTTTGCACAGATTTTAGGAATTCTGCAACAAAACAACCCTACACATAATAAATATAGTAATGCCAATACTACTCTTTTTTGCACATATCTAGGCAGTAATATATATGTGAAAATGAGTATGAACTAACTTGACTGAATCAGTATTGCTTAGGAAAATAGCTGTTTTAGCAATCAGAGATTAAGCTGTTCTCCTGTGTAAAAAGACTAGCTTTTCACACAGTAACAGGAAAAGTAGCACTTAGATGTCTCTTCCCACTCTAAGTAGGCACAGTTGGAAAGAAAAACTTTAAGGGGTCTCCAACAATCCAGAATGAAGGACACCCTGCTTTGGAATATTAGCTGTACGTCTTCCAGGCACTTTGACACCTCTTGAAAAAAATATTTAAGCAGATATTTGGCTTACATGTTTATTCACATTGCAAATTCTCATCTTCATTTATAATTTGGCTTTGCTATCATTGTATTCCATTTGATAGTTAACTTATTCCCTTTTAAAAATGTTTTTTTGGTGTGTGATGATAGTTTAAAATTATCGCCTTGACTATATTTATACCTCAGTTTCCTATTTCAAAATTAAAGAAAAAACAAATATCGCATACTCCTCTCTTTATCCCATATACAGGTAGTCCTCCACATATTATGGCAATTGGGACCTGAATTTTCATCACTAAGCAATGTGGTTGTGAAGCAAACCGCATTGCTTAGTGACAGCAATCCATGCAGTCCTGGTTGCCACTGTTAACTGAATCATGTGACCACAGGGTGCTAGGACAGCTGCAATTCTGAGGACTTCAATATTTTTGAACGGTCACTGAATGGAATGGTTATAGGTCAAGGACTACTTTTATGAGTAACCTAGAATTGCCACATAACAGCTCATTCTTGGGGACAGCTTCTTAGTTCAGGAGCTTTCTTTTTGTGTGAAATTCCTTATGCTTCAAAGATTGCTGTTTACTCTGATTCTTTTGGATTGGGTGAAATACTTCCTGCAATAAATGTATTGCTATATATTCAGAAAAAAAATATTCTGTTTGACGTGCAATCTGTTTGACTTCCAATCTTGCAATTCCTGACGTGCATGGGAACTTTAACATGTATAGGAGACAATCTTAGACAAAGGAGTTTTCCCATTTGCAGATGGAATTCCAACATCTTTGGAATGAATTCAGTTCCACAGAGGGCCTTGGGTCAAGGCAGCTGGCAAACATGATTAATGCAGCCTCCTTATCAAACATTTCCCTTTCAGAAGTGTTATCTAGCATGTGAGGCTTTGGCCTTGACTTTTATCTTGCTCAATAGAATATAAAGCTTTTTCCCACCCTGAAAAAGCAAACAATGCTCTGATTCAGAAAAGAAAAATAGGACAGGCTTGAGATTTTCAAGCATCATTTTTTTTTAACTTACTTTTAATGACAGTGTAGCTGATCAACTAAAAAAAATAAATGAAGCTAAAATGAGAGCCAAATTAATCTAAAAATGAGAACACAAACATTCCTCTAGTTTCTATAAAACGTCCTTTTCTAGCTTGCACTCTTCAAGAAAGCAGGACTATGAGGAAATCATACACACACATACACCATCCTCTCTCATGTGCAGTTCCCACGCTTGGGCCCATTCTCCTGAGATCTGCCTCACTGAGAAACGGGGGGTAGTAATAACTGGTCAGTTATATTTGATTTTAACTGCTACAGCAATAGTAACAAAAAGATTATATTGTAGTAAAATGTAGTAAAATCAGGCATTTAAACTTTACTGGATTTGATATGGCAGAGGCTTCCAAAGATGAGAAAGGAGGCTTTATACCCTGAAAGTTCATTTGATACAGCAAATGTCACTATCAGATACTCTGTTTGACTTTGCTGTGATAAAAAAGAAAGAAAGAAAGAAAGAAAAACAGGTTGGCTTGATTCAAACAATCAGAATAGATTTCTAAGTGGCTCCTTACAAATTTGAATTGTTTCATCTTTAGATATATATCCAAAGGCCAGCCTTCGATGAAGCTTTGCATCTCATACTAACTCAAGGACAGATAATAGTCTCACCCTCTAGTTAAGCTGGGAATTCTTGGGATTCCATTCCCAAGACATGGCTGTTATAGGCTAGTCTACTGAAGAGAAGGACCAGGGCAGACATGATAGCAGTGTTCCAATATTTGAGGGGCTGCCACAGAGAGGAGTGGGTCATGCTATTTTCCAAGGCACCAGAAGGCCAGACAAGGAATAATGGATGGAAATTGATCAACCTAGAAATAAGGAGGAAGTTTCTGACAGTGAGAACAATCAACCAATGGAACAGCTTGCCTTCGGAAGTTGTGGGAGCTTCATCACTTGAGACTTTCAAGAAGAGATTGGACTGCCATTTGTCAGAAATGGTGTAGGGTCTCCTGCTTGAGCGGGGGGTCGGACTAGATGACCTACAAGGTCCCTTCCAACTCTGTTAATCTGTAAAAGGTCTTTTTTGTGGATTGTCACATTCAGGAAAAAAATGTGACTTACCTCTTCAACCAATAGAGTTGTCATCTGCCTCATTATCTGACTTTCCTAATCATACTACATCTGAAGATATTACAGATGAATTGACAGCCTTTATACATCATCCCAAAAAAGCAAAAGGGATAATTGCAAGTAGTCCATAACTTACAACCACTGGTTTAGTGACCATTCAAAGTTACAACAGCACTGGAAAAAGTGACTTACCACCAATCCTCAAGCAGCATCCCATGGTCAAGTAATCGCAATTTGGGCACTTGGCCACTAGCTTACACTTATGACAGTTGCAGAGTCCCAGGGTCACATAATTGCTATTTGCTACCTTCCCAGATGGCTTCCAACAAGCAAAGTCAATGGAGGAAGCTGGATTCCTTAATGACTGTGTGATTCACTTAACAACTAAAGCAATTCACTTAATGACTATAACTATAGCCAAAAAAAAGTTGTAAAATTGGGTGTGACTCACTTAACAAATGCCTTGTTAGCAACAGGAATTCCAGTCCCAAGTGTGGTTGTAAGTTGAATATATGTATTCATATATGAATACCTGTATATGAAGAACTGAACTGCCAATAGAGTTTCTTATGTAAGAAAACTCAGAGTGGTTAAATATAGCACTAAATCATTGAAAAAATCGAACATGTTAATACATAGAAATGATTTTAGAAAATATTCATCTTTTGAATGGGGACAAATATTATGAAGAAGCATAATTTTATAGGAACTCCAAGTGAAGATGATGATAGATCCTCATTAATCTGTATTAATTTATCCAACAGCTTGTTGATGTGATGTGCCACATAAAAGAAGGTTATGTCTCAGAATTGGCCAAATGAGTATGTACAATCTCAAAATGTTCTTGAAGTTTGAAACACCAATGTGTACCACAGTTGGATTCTTGGTCAGAATACAATCAACAGTTGCTACAAAATCATGTTCTCAGTTTAATCATACATAAAGTTCTACTAAAAACAATGCTACCTAGGAAAACAAGAGAATACTGCAGAAAAAATCAATGTGCCACAGCAACTTTGTGAAAAGTTAAAACAATATTATGATGTAGACATAATATATGTGGATTTTTCACAAAGTACTCCCTAACATTCTGATCAGCAGATTAGGGGGAAAGGCATAACAGGAAGTGTAGTTCATCTGTGGAATAAATTACCCAGATGGATAGTGAGCTCTCCTTCACTGGCTACATTTAAGCAGAAGTTGGGGAGCCACCTATAATGGATTCTTTAATTTAGATGGTTTCTGCACTGAGCAGGAGATTTGACTCAATTACCTAAATGATCTCTCCAATCCTATAGTTCTATTGCCTATGATCTGCTCCAACTATATTTATATTTTGAACAGTACTTAAAATCAAATTGTTTCCAGCCATGCCAGCAAGAACCCCTTCAAGCACGGTCTTTCACAATAAGGAGGAATTTTCTTAAGATTATAATACAAGAGGGATTCCAAATGAGATTATATAATTCACAAGACATTTAGGATATACCAATGTGCTCCGAAGACAACATAGAGCTAAATATGTTGGTGTTCTGAAGATAGAAAGACTGATGATCTAATTTCTCCTGGGACATGGAAATTGAAACTATGGGATCTTTTTGCCCTTCGTCAAAATGGAGAAATTACATGCTATGCATAGTTCGTTACAACATTTCTTCCTCTCAGAAATATCAAAATAAGATCATGAGTCATTGTTGCTCTTTATCCATGAAATAAAATTGCCAGTGGAAAAAATACAAAGTGAATAATTCTGACCCTGAGAAAAGTTTCCAAATTGCAGAATACGCTAACACATGCGCCCTGGAACAATAGTTACATTCAAAGTCAACAAAGTAAAGGCACAAATTAGGAGAAATAACTTGCACAAAAAGGTGACATTTACATACAACCCTCAGAAATATTTAAAGGATAAAAGTTTCAGGCACATAAAATAAACAGGGTTGGAAGATGAGACATGCATTTTGTGTATTAAAATAAGCATTTTTGTTTATTTTTACGTCTTAAATATGCATTTAGCATGAGGGGGGGTGTCAAAGAGTGTTATGCAACCCTGGTGATGGCTGGTGGATTGATGGGTGCTCCCTGTGCCTTACTAACTTTTTAACTTATAAATTTTAATCTTGTTTTTTAACTGTGTTCTTAACTGAGCATTTTAGTCACATTTTTATATTATTTTATGATGTTACTGGTATACTACCTAGAGTCACTTAGGTGAGATGGGCAGTGCAGAAATTTGTTAAATAAACAAAAGCTATTTTGCAGTATTAAAGATTGTTTACAGACCACAATGCAAACATTTGGCGCAGACCACGCTTTACTCTGGTTCACATACAGTTGCCATAATGTCATTTAGTAGCCCACAATGTAACTTGCTAATTAGTCCAATATCAGTCCAGAGATTTGGAACCATGGTTTGAAATGTTCTTAATAAATCCATTCTTTCTGCAGTTCTTATTGTGCCACTGATGAGCAGACATCCATAACTAGTGTGCTACACCTTCGTAGATATGAAACTATGCAAACCTTGGCTGAAAGCCTGTTTTTTTTTCTTACAACATTATATTTGTAATGCAGCCTTATTTTGGAATTGGGAAGAACGTGCTGACGGGGCAAAAGTTCATTACCATTATCTTAGAGTGCTTGGTGTGTATATAGAGTTTGGGCCAAAGTCCCGAGGTAATACAACACTGAAACAACCAAAAATAATATAGTACAGTCCTATATTATCTTCTCAGAATTATCCCATGGCATACAGTGTAGTTTACTCCCAAATAAACTGCCTTGTAACCAATCTCTGTAGTGAGTTTATTTTTTTTTTATCATTTTTTGAACTTTTTAAGAAATTGCTCCTCCTTGCATATGCAGCAAAAGGCTTTGATCAAAATCTTAAGTCTGCACAGCAGGCCAAAGTGGTTCCAGTTTAATTATATGTTGACATGATTGTGGCAAATGACCTTTCTGACAAAATGCAGAACACAAACAACTTTTGAATGATAAAGCTGAAGTTGGGAGCACAAAATGAGAAGGAATTGCATTCTTTCCACATCACATCAGCCAATTATCAGATATCTAATTGTACAAAACTGTTTTAACTATGGTTACAATGTAAAGAATAACTTTTTAACTATTCATCCTTCTACCAAGTATTTTTTCCCATGAATGCAAGCCAATATAAACCTCGTGTCAAAAAGACATGAGTCACGCTTACGGATTTATCTTGTTGGGGCATTGTGTATAAAGGAAAAAATACAAAATTAAAAAAAAAATCCTAGGATACTTGATGAGAATTTTAGGTTTTGCTGTAAAATAATTTTGGTTGTCTGAACTTACAATTATCTTTTCTTGTCATCGTGTAGAAGAAATTCTTGTACAATACCCCAGTAACTTCCATAAGCTATTTTCATTATTACAAAGATATCTACAATGGTAAAATCTTATAAGGGAATGGATTTTGGTTCTTTTATTCTCTTTAATATTTGTGTACATAGAGGGTTTTGGTGTAGTGGTTAAGGTATCAGGCCGGAAACCAGGAGGCTAGAGTTTTAATCCCACTTTAGGCACAGAGCCAGCTGGGTGACCCTGGGCCAGTCAACCCTAGAAAGGAGACAATGGCAAACTATTTCTGAAACTTTTCCAAACAAACTGCAGGAACTTGACTCGGCAGTCACCACCAGCCAACACCGTCTCAAAGGCACAAATAACAAACAAAAAAACCGTGATAGAGGAGTTTAATCACATTTATAACATGATATATAATATCAAATACAATAGTAGATACCACAATATGCAGCACTCCAATTACTGGATAAGAAAAGAAAAGATCAAAGCCCAGTTTGGACAGGTATTAATCAGTGATTCGTTTACCATCATGGGGTGTTAATTACCATTGAACCCATGCAGGATCCAGCTCCCATTCACTAACACTGTTATCTGCATTAACTGATAAATAGACTCCAATGGTTTTGGATAACAGTTTCACAGCCTAATCTGGCAATGTTAATTGAACCTCGATCCTATCTATGCACAAAGTGTGTGCTCCAGCCATGCATTAAAGCTGCATTACAGAACCAACAATGATATACTTGAAAAGCAGAATAAACCCATGCAAGAACAGACATCATCATCATAACAGAAGACAAGTATGACCACTTGGCCATAAAATGAATCATAACAGTGCAAGTTTGTGGATTCAGTCACCTCAGTAAATATTACTACTATTAATTTTTTTAGCATTTCAGGATTTTCTAAAATCTTTGACAGATATTTTTTAAGGAATGTAAAAACACAAAAATATTCAGTGAAGGTAAAAAATAAAGTATTTTTTTCATGGAGTTAACATGCAATTAAGCTCACAGGTTTTGTTTGATTTAATTTAGGTTTAGTTTAGCCTATACCTTGGGTCAGGCTTATCAATCTGGCGGCCCACAGGCCGGATACGGCCCACACAGGCCATGCAGCTCTGCACCCCGGCTCCGCAAAGGCAAAAAACATGCCAATACGTCACGATACAGCCCGCAATGCGATCGGGTTTGACACCCCTGCCTTAGGTCATAAGCTATAGAAAAGATAATTTTTCCCAGAACAGGGATTGCAATACTTAGTAAAATACACTTTTTCATCCAAAGATACTATATTTCTGAGTGCAATGTCAAACAGGCAGTCCTTGACCTACAACCATTCAAAGTTACAACGGCACTGGAAAAAGTGATGACTGGGTCCATTCACTTACAACTGTCACAGCATCTCCAAGGTCACGTGATCGCAATTTGTGACCTTTTCAGCTGGCTTTCGACTAGCAAAACCAATGGGGGACGGCAGATTCATTTGACGATCTCATGTTCATCAAATGAATCTGCCTTCCCTCATTGGCTTTGCTTAACTTAACAAACCAGGAGGATTCATTTAATAACCATGGCAAAAAAGGCCATAAAATCACATGTGATTCACTTAACAACTGACTCAGTTAGCAATGGAAATTCCAGTCTCAATTGTGGTCGTAAGTCAAAGACAATCTGTATTTGGTTGTGAAAAACTCATTTGGCCCTGAACAAGTATAGTGTCAGTTCCCTCTGTCCTATTCTTTTGTCATTTTGTGTCTTATAGTTTGAGGTAGGGTATGAAATATTATTAGGCAGAAAGCATTCATTTAGCCTAGCAGTACGCAATTTCTTAGCTTGCTTGAGGCGGGGAGGTGGTGACACAATGATAGCATGCAAGTGGTTTGTGCTTTTTTTAAAAAATATATTTTAGGAGTCCTTAGCCTATCTTTTTTGGCCTTGTTATGAAAAGTGACAAAAAACTAGACCTTTCAGATTTGCTGCTGAAATTCAATATTCAAAGATTTGGGAGTGGAATAAAAAGCAATACACCCTTTAATATGCCAATCCCTTTGATATGGCAGAAATGCTCTACTCTGGTGAGAAGTGTTGCCTTTTTCTTTTTTTTCGCTTAATACTGTGCATCTTTTATTTTACTAAGACACAACATATACACCAATTTTTGAAAGGAAAAGGAAGATGACTATTCTATTTTCTGAAGCTATCTGCTTCTGCTTTATACAGGGATAGTCTTGGTGTTCTCTGAGGATGGGAGCAAAATTTTGTATATAACACTGCTGACAAGTAATTAGCAAAAAGCTATCTACGGTACATTTTTTTAAAAAAATGAAAAGAGACATGATTATAAGGAATATTATGCAAGGTAATATATTATTCTTTTAACCTTTATGAATCACTAACAATTTTCTATTGATATTTCTATTGACACCCATGACGTTCTTGTATGGCTCACCTGAGTTTATCTGCTACAAAGATTACTCGTCGCTCCAACAGGAGTGAAGCAAAGATTCTGATGATCTGTCGTATACTCAGACACTTGAAAAGGCATTCAAAGTCCACATGTTCCAGCCGAGAATCCATTGGTCGGCGAAGCTCTATCACCTGAATATATTCCATAATCACAATTGACACTCAAATTAGCTTGATTTTAATGTGGGCCATAGCCCAATCTCAGCTCAATTATTCTATACTAGTAAAAAAACAAAAAACACCAAAATGTTTCTCAAAATATTTGTGGAGTACAGACTTGGATGAGGGGTTACAAAATATTATGATCAAATAGACAAATGTCATGAAGTATGGGATAGTAAATTCATCAGAAGATAGTATTAGAGGAGGGTCTTGACATACCAGGACAATGGGAAGAAACTAGAAAGATGAATTTCAAAAAAGACATATTCAAATTTCTACATTTTGGTAAAAATATATATATATCAAAGCATCGGTATAGGATTGTGGGGTGGGACAATACTGGGCAGCAGTACATACATACAAAAAAAAAAAAAAAGCACCTGGGTCCCCTAATGGATCACAAGGAACATGAACCAATAATGTGATGATTGCATCAGCAGAAGCATGTCAAAATTTTAAAGAAATGTCATAATTCCTCTTTATGAAATTATTGGAATTACTGACTAATCTATGTTGGTCAGACCACATTGAATATTGCGGTCTAGGCACCAAGTTTTTAGGTAAGACATTGACCAACTGGAACATGGAAATTGTTCAAAGGAAAGTAAGCAACTAATACCGTGATGGCGAACCTGTGGCACGCGGAGCCATATCTGAGGGCACGCGAGGCGTTGCCCTATGTCAGCTCCAGTGCGCATGTGCACGCTGGCCAGCTGATTTTTGGCCTTCCGGAGGGCGGGGGAGGCCGTTTTCGCCCTCCCCAGGCTTCAGGAAAGCCTCTGGAGCCTGGGGAGGGCGAAAAACGGCCCAACGGGCCTACCGGAAGTCCGGAGGCTTCAGTGAGGCCTGCGCGCATGCGTGGGGGGAGTGCGTGAGGGGTTGTGTGCGCATGTGCGGGGGGGAGGGCATTGCATTATGGATGTGGGCACATGCGCGCGCGCCCTTTTGGCACCTGAGCAAAAAAAGGTTCGCCATCACTGGTATAGTGGTAGCTCCTTAAAGCAACCATATCTTTCCTNGGGTTGTGTGCGCATGTGCGGGGGGGAGGGCATTGCATTATGGATGTGGGCACATGCGCGCGCGCCCTTTTGGCAACTGAGCAAAAAAAGGTTCGCCATCACTGAACTAATATAATAAGAGACTTACACTGCCCAGAGCCGCTCTATGAGGTAGAAAGGCAGTTAAGAAGTTTGATATATATATATATATATATATATATCAAATATACTTGGAAGAAAAAAAACTTAACAATTGAAGATATTCTATATGTTCAGCTTGCAGAAGAGAAGAATACGAGAGACATGATACCTTCTTTTAGTATCTAAAGGACTGATGGCACAGAATCTTTTAGTGTTGTTCAAGGGACAAGAAACAATGTCTTCAGATTGCAAGGAAAGTGATATCAGTTTGACATAAAAAAAAATTCATAATGGATAAAGCTGTTCAACAATGGAGCCAGTTGCCTTAGGAGATAGTGGATTCCCTTTTGTTCAAGGTGTTCAGACTAAGGTTAAATGATAATATGTTTGAGGATGCTAACAGATTCCTGTACTGGGAATATGTCAGACAACATGATCTCCAAGGTCCCTACTAACTCTTACATCCTATCATTATATATTTCTGAGTTTTTCTATCTAAAATATTCTCAGCGCAAACTTGATGGAAATTTTATATATCTCTAGATTCAGTGGCTTTGTAATGTTTTAGTGACCAAATAGAGGAAACACTGTTAGCTCTTTAAGATAAACTTGTCTGTGATTATGTGTTGCTCCTGATGTAACAGCCAGGGATTAGTCATATGAGAAAACACTCAGACTGATTGCTAGCTTGCCAACCTTCTGACAAACCCTGTCAGTATTTTGATTTTTCTTAGTTAATATCAAGAAAGCTTGAAGTATATAGCAGCTAGTTAAATACAGATTCAAATTCATAAAAGAAAGTCATCTACGCATTGTATACTGGTTAATAAAAATCTTCATAAATGGGAACTATTAAAGAACATTCACAAGGCATACAATCCCTATAGTTGTGGTAGCTCTTAATAATCCACTTTCATTCTTCTTAGTTATACTATTTTGGAGAATGAATGTTTGCTAGGGCTTTATTTCACAACATATTTACCTCATTTCCAGCTCCAGGCAGGAAGGTTTTGACTTTGATTGTCTTTCCAGGTGCAGGGAAAGGTGACTCCATCAAGCTTCTCATAAATGGATAAACCAGAGCAGCAGAAATCCCTCTCCTTCTTTCAACTTCATCCAGGATCTGATTCATTACAATCAAATCAGAAGCAGAAAAAAGTAAAACAGTAGCAAACATTTGTGTACTATATAAAGGGAATGGGAACTCTCTTTTTCATTTCTATTTAGGATTCTGTTCCCTTGGGGCAATTTATACAAAGCTGTCTGCTACTTTTAAAATTAAAAATGAACAGTACTGGAATCAAGAGGGAGCAAGGTTTTCTCCTCCTCTGTCTGCAGTCTTCTTTCTCTTTATGCACCTCAGTATTGCTTGTCCTCTCTCAGACATCTCATTTTCTTTTCCCACAGCCTGACCACATACAAGTCAATAAAGGCAAAGTCCTAGGTGTGCAAATCCTAGGCAGTGCTTACTTCAGTCTAATTGACAATTCTGAATTTCACACAGTTCTGGCACTATGAATTATTCCACAAAAAGAGCTGTTCTCTTCAGAAAAATGTATATAACAAAGGCATTCCCAATGACACAAATATGGAAAAGATGTTTCTAGCACTCAAAATATTCATACTATCATGAATCAAAATATATATACAGTAGCATTTTTAATGGATGGACAATTCTTGAATCATATGACTAAATAACTCATGTTGCTAGTAGGCGTGGAATGAATCTATTCCAAATGCAGAAAATACTAGTTTATTTTAAACTTGTCAATTCAAGTCTCACCACATTGCTACAGTACTAATTGCAGCATGATCAATATGGGTTTGTTACAAACTGCACACATAAAATGAACCATTGTCCCTTCACTCTGCTTTTTAAATTATTTTATTTTATTTTAATAGATATCTAAAAGCACAACCAAGAAAAAAGGGAAGTGGAAAGAAGTGAAGGAGGGAAAAGAGATTTATAAAAGATGTGTAAAACGGAAAAAGAAATTCTAAAGTAATGTCAGACTAAAACATTACATTAGCTCCACACATAAAATAATCTTTACTATTATTGAAATCAAAGCAATAATTAGCAAAGTAATCATGTTTAGGTCAAAAAAATTTGGCCTTTGGTGGACAGAAAAAAGATGATTATTTGAATAAAAAAAGCAATATAGAAATTGAAACTGAATAAATCCTCAGGACTAGGTTTTTTTTCATTATAAGATTTTTAAAGCAATCTGTTGAAACAATAATCCAAGTAATGAATGAAATACAATGAGGTCTTCGTGGCAAAATACTTTTAACTCTTTGATTTACAAATAAAAGAATGATTTAATTCATTCACAGCCACACTGGTCTATCTTTTTACTGAATGTATATAACAAACTTGGAAAGAAGTTAAATGGCCTTTAAGTGATCGAATACATCCTGATCAGGCTGGATTTGTCCTGAAAATATATATAATATCAGATATATCTTGAAGCTCTATAAAATATATATATCATATTCTGAATATATATTTAGAATAAGAGCCGCGGTGGTGCAGTGTTAGAATGCAATATTGCAGGCTAATTCTGCTGTTTGCCAACTGCCAGCAGTTCAGCAGTTCGAGTCTCACCGGCTCAAGATTAACTCAGCCTTCCATCTTTCCGAGATCAGTAAAATGAGGACCCAGATTGTTGGGAGCAAGATGCTGACTCTGTAAACTGCTTAGAGAGGGCCGTAAAGCACTGTGAAGAGGTATATAAGTCTAAATGCTATTGTTATATTCTGACTATAAATTAAGGGAAGTTGTATTGGAAGAAGATGAGCATGTTTTTAAAACTGGAGAAAGAAACATTAATAACCTGCACTATGTTGATGTCTCTAATAGTTGAAAATGTAAAGGATCTGCAAGGTATACTAATAAAAGCCAAGGAGCATAATGAAAAAACGGGATTAAAATTAAATATGTCAATATATTTAACATCCAGCCTTAAAATTGACAATGAAGTTATCAAAGTAATGGATAGCTTCAGTATTTTAGGATCAGCCAACATTAAAGGAAGAAGCAGTCAAGAAATATGCCATAGACTAATACTTGATAGAGCAATTATGAAAACCTTCAAAAATATATTTAAATATATGCTATGCTATGATGTGCCTATAGTGTATCTATAAAGATCAGAACAGTTCAAGCAATGATATTCCCTGTGACACTCTATGGAAGCAGACGTTGGACTCTGAGGAAACAGGTTAGCAAGGTGGATAGACTCAGTAACAGTAGCAATGAGTACACTGTAAATCAAGTTAGGGCTAGATCATCATGGAGAAAAATATATCTATGTGTTTGAGATTGACTGGATGTTACATAATCAATACTTTAAATGCCATAAGTATCCATACCATCCACATCCATAAGTATACAACAAAATAAGATAGGCACTATCCAGCTAGAGAACAGTATCAAAGAAAATGAGTGAGAAACTGTGTTTAGGATATGTCTCCCATATTTTCAACATAGAAATACCCTATATACTTGCAGATAATCCCAGATGCAGATAAACTGAATCCAATTTGGGAGGAGGAGGTGATGGGAAACCATTTGCCTAGGAAGTTGCATCTGTAATTTTATCTTTGGCCATGTTAACTGGGAATTATGATAGTTGAATCTCAATACAAATGGAGGGGTCCAGATAGGGAAAGGTTGGCCTTCATTACAGGAAAAAAAGTAATTGGTATACACAAAGATCTTGAGATTCTTATGTATCCTATCCTTCCCAGGAGCTTTCACCTAGAATTTCCAACCAAAGAGGCTCTCCTGCGGGAGCTGCATTGGTTGCCGATTTGCTTCCGGGTGCAATTCAAGGTGCTAGTTGTCACCTTTAAAGCCCTTCATGGCTTGGGACCAGGTTATCTGAGGGACCGTCTCTTGCCGGTCACATCTACCCGACCCATCAGAGCGAGGAGGCAGGGAATGCTGCGGATCCCATCCCCGAGGGAGATACACCTGGCGGGACCCAGAAGAAGGGCCTTCTCCGTGGTGGCTCCCTCTCTCTGGAACATCATTCCCCCAGAGATTAGAACGGCTCCTGCTCTAATTCTCTTTCAGAAGGCACTGAAGACCTGGTTCTGCCAACAGGCCTGGGGAACCTGGAGCGGGATGGAGTCCATTAAATGGCTCGTGTGATCGGCTGTCGCTGGGGCGGGAGGTGGGGGTAATTTTATTATATTAATTTATTTGATTTTTATTAGTTTTACTGTTTTATATTCTGTAAGCTGCCTTGAGTCGCCATGGGCGAATAGGCGGCAATATAAATTAATTAAATAAATAAATAAATAAACTATAGTTATTGAGGTCAAATACATCCACAAAGCATCAGATTAACTGAGTTTTCAGATTTTTGTTTCAACATACAATCCCTATTTAGCAATCTGTAGCCCAGGATAGAGGAGATGTTACTACATACTTTAAGACTTGGTAAATTCCAAATCAGTTTGTATACATTTGTTTCTCCTGGTAGATTATTTCAGGCAGTATAGAATGTAAGGATTAAATATGAGTAAGCCTACAACCATGTCCTGGGAAAAAGAATTCTATTCAAGTATTAAATTTTCTAGTAATAAATAGATAATGGATTAGCATTATGCCACACCATCTTTTCAGAACTGTATCCAGAACTGCAACTCAACCAAAGTAACTTTAGGAAACAAAAAGGCATCAAGACATGTATTTCAGACACAGAAATAATAAAGCATTCATTTATAAGACCATGTAAATGATTAAAATAGGCAGCAAAATCATTCCAAGATACTGTTATCACCCATCAAGGAAAGAATGCTCCTTCTTGAATAAAAGTTTTCTGCCAGCAGCTAAACAAAGACAATGCCGAAAGATCTGCTTACCTTGGAAAATAAGTCAAAGCAACCCAGGCGGCTGATGACACAATATACTTCAGGCAGGCGTGGTCCTTTTCCACTTGGCTGCCAATTTGGGGGGGGGGAAAAGAGATTTGAATCACCCTTTAAGTCATTTTCAGATAGGATTATGCTTTTTGTACAATTTTTCTGCCATTCTTCCTCAAAGTAGTCACAGTGTTTTCCCTATGATGGGAAACCAATTACATGAGGAGCCCTCTTTTCTTGTGACAATTGCTGTACAATGGAGACACTCCAGCATTCTTCCAAGTCAAACCAGGCACAATTACAACTTCTGCAAGTTGGAACCTAATTTCATTTTTCCATGGCACATGGAGTGAAACCATCCAGACCACTCATGAGGAAGATCGGAAAAGAGGGATAAACAGTAGTACCATTCTGTGGTCAAATATACCGTGATGGAGTTTGCTGCTATGAACTTCATTAATCAATATGCATGCCAAATCCACAATATATCAGAATCTATAACAGAGTTCTTACACCAATGAATGCAATCAGGAAACAGTTATATTTCAGAGAACTGATTCCAGGAACCATGGCATGATCTAAACAGGTTGACTTTATTTTCCTTCTCCTGTCCAACTGTGCAACTATTATGAGGGCAAAATATTTTGGCCCAGGTTCAACAACAAGGAATAATTAATCCCTGAGGGGATACTTCTGTGTTCCTTATTTTAGATACAACACTTCTTTCCATTTTCAATTAAATCAAAAGCTATGGTGAATTTAAACAAGAATCCTGTTTGTTAACCCGACTTTTATGGCCCTTTCAAAAAGTTTTCATTATCGGTGAATACCCTTGGTGATCAAATTATTTCGCTTTTTGCATATGACAGATTAATGTTTTAAAATGAAGATGTTGAGACGGTCAACAGGTGTATGAGCTGCTACAGTAAAAAATCATAAAAGCTCTATGTTACTAAGTGAACACAGATGAATCTATTTCTGGATCAGGACCTGCTGCTTAGTAGACGTCATATTTCTGAAAAAAATAGAATCTTTCTTTGTCCATATTAGGTATTAAAAGGCCCTCTAAAAGCATCAACTGATTATATCCAGCATGTGGGATTTGGGTTAAAATTATTGTGTCAAATCTGCAGGAATGTTGAAAGCATGCCAGGCGTCCTGGACAGCTACCAGCTAAGAGCTATCTTGCAGAGTGCCAGTAAAAACACTGCATTCCTGGTCCTATATAATAGCAGGAACAATGATGGTCACAGTTTAATCAAAGGCTGTGGCCCCATGAAATATTAGGGGGTTTTTTTCAAAAAAAAAATATTTAATTTTTAATGTCACTTTTCTTTTATTAAATATGTTTACTTCTCAAATGTCTCTTCTTTCATGGCCCATATTTTAGTTAACTTCCTTTTATCAATAACATTGATTCACATTGTGTTTACAAATCATGATGACAATGAATGGAGCACACTAGAGTGGAAAAGCTTTTGAGTGGCTGAAACTTTTACTTCTGTTAACTCTATTGGTGATGGATGGGAAGAGCCATTTGATAGTTTCAGTTCCTTCTAAATCTATGATACTGGGGGGAAAATAAAAGATCACTTCAAGTTCACTATTTCTCAGATAAGTTTGTTTTCCCAAAACACAGCCTTTTTTCGTATTTAAGAAGAGCAGCTGGTTGGATTATAATAAACTTAATGTGAGTTATTTGAGTTCTGTAGTTACAAGAAACCTGCATGCTGTGATCTTGATTAGTATACTGAGACAAAGGAGACCTTTCTACCAAGGTTCATCTCTGGATAACAGGAGGCGGCCACCTTTCTGTGAAGCTTTATTGATCCAGCATAGTAGGGTTCAAGCAATGAGCCACATGGCAACAGAAATGACCTGAATCTGAGGGCAGATTCATGCAGCTCTTCTGTATGTGGCTAAATTCATTGGTTCTGCTCAGATGTTTTCATATAAGTTCCTTTGTCAAATGAATCATCTGAATGACTTCCTATTGTATAACATGCAGTTCTGTGCCTCCCAGCTACCCCTACTAAAGTGAGTTAGGCTGAAGCATGTCAAACAGCCTGTGTGGCCATGGGCCATCCAAATTATCCACTTCCCACAATTAAGGTGCAAAACACAATGAGATCTTGCTGTTCTTATTACATGATCAACAATGCCTAGAACAGCTGTAAAGGATAAGCTTTGAATTTCCTGTGCAAATGAAATTAATATAGTCTTAAACATGGGGAAGTTTAGTTAGCCATTTCTCCAAAGAAGGTATCATACAATATAACCAATAAGAAATATTGTGGCAATTAATATATTAGCAAAGCTAATTTGGTATACTTAAAGGAAGTATATGGCTTAGTAAGATTAAGAATATTGTGAGTTTAAACGGAAAATTCAGTTTTTTAAATTTTACTTTTAAAATTAGTTTCAATCTAATATGAATCGTTTTCTAAAATTATAGTTTTATAATACTGCCACCAAATATTTAAAAATGACCCAATCTATTCATTACATTTCTAACAATTTTGCAATCATTGTCATTGTTATCCATTTTAGCAATCAGAAGTTGTATGATATACGAACAATAAAACCTCTTATCCAATCCTCTCTAATATTTGGAATACATTTAGTATTCTTCTTTGAATATTCCTCCCCATTTCATCTCCATTACTACATTCACTAATCATGCAATCTTTGACTTATTTTGGATTTGGAGCCATACCTTACCAATAATTTACTGTATAAACCCAACCTAGCAAATGTTTCAAAACACTATAAGGTTTATTAATTCTGTCCAGACTCTCACTATTCCCCTTTGTTTTTGTAGTTCTTTTTGTCTTATGCTAGCAATTTAAAGATATCTAAATCAACCTTATGACCTTCTAAAATAAAATCTTTATCTTATTGATACTTACAATTTGCCATCTAAATGAGTTATTATATTTTTACTGAATATTTAATTTTAAAAAAAGTTGGTGTGGTAGAGGAATCTGGACTTACTGTACTTTTTTTCTCTGTTTGTCCCAGACATTTAATAGATTACTTATTATATGAACTTTTATATATTGTTTATTCCTTCCTGTATCAATGGGCGATCATACCGGTAGGTAAGGATCCCATGTAGTATTTCACTTAAAGAAGGAGGTTCTAACCTAGTTTAATAGTTCTGCCTTGTAAAAAAAACCAGTGGAAAGGCATGAAATACCCCATTAAAGAGTCTTTGTGCTAAGTGAAACCAGCAATTGTTCATTAATTGAGTAGAAGCTTCTCAATGCTGGACTGTATGAGTCAGCAGTGCATCAGGGAAACTCTGTACAATCTTTGAACTGTTGTCAACTTTGTTGTTGTTGTTGTTGTTACTTGTGAAGTTGTGTCCGACCCATCGCGACCCCATGGACCCCAGGCCTTCCTGTCCTCTACCATCCCCCAGAGACCATTTAAGCTCATGCCTACTGCTTCAGTGACTCCATCCAGCCACTTCATTCTCTGCCCTTCTTCTTTTGCCCTCAATCGTTCCCAGCATTAGGCTCTTCTCCAGTGAGTCCTTCCTTCTCATTAAGTGGCCAAAGTATTTCAGTTTCATCTTCAGGATCTGGCCTTCTAAAGAGCAGTCAGGGTTGATCTTCTCTAGGACTGACTGGTTTGATCGCCTTGCCGTCCAAGGTACTCGCAGGAGCCTTCTCTAGCACCATAGTTCAAAGGCCTCAATTCCTTGACGCTCAGCCTTCCTTATGGTCCAACTTTCACAACCATGCATTGCAACTGGGAAAACCATAGCCTTGACTATACACACTTTTGTTGGCAGGGTGATGTCTCTGCTTTTTAGTATGCTGTCTAACTTTGCCATAGCTTTCCTCCCCAGGAGCAAGCGTCTTTTAATTTCTTGGCTGCAGTCCCCATCTGCGGTGATCTTGGAGCCCAGGAAAATAAAATCTGTCACTACCTCCATTTCTTCCCCATCTATTTGCCAGGAATTGAGAGGGCCAGATGCCATGATCTTAGTTTTCTTAATGTTGAGTTTCAAGCCAACTTTTGCACTCTCCCTTCTTCACCCACATCAAGAGGCTCTTTAGTTCCTCTTCACTTTCTGCCATTAGAGTGGTATCATCTGCATATCGTTGTCAACTTTACATAATAGTAAATACACACACACACACAAAAAACCAACCCTATCATCAAAATCAATTTTCCCACCTGGAAACATCAACCTTTGACTTTAAGTAAGGAAGCATTTGATCTTATAACATCTTACAATAAAACATTCAGCAGTTAATACTTCTGTTTAAATGTTTAAATGTTATGTTTTAATATGTTCCATTAAAATGATCTCTTTAAAGTTGACTCAAACAAATCTTCCTCCAAGCCTATGAGCCTACTCCTTCAATCAGAATGAAGATGCAAGTGTTGTTATCAGAGTTCTTTGCATAAGAAGTTCATCATGGGTGAAGCATAATCCTAAAAAGCTTCCTCAGAATTAAATCTCACTATGTTCTTTGAAATTAGACACGACGTTATATCTGGACTCTTCCCTGGCCTTCATAACAGATAAAATAAGTACTGTAGGCTGTTTGCCTCTTAATATTGGTTGTGGGACAATTAAAGGCTGAGAGCTTTTGAGCTCTTATTCTGTTTGTGGGCTTTTTGGATACACTATCTGATTCCCATAGAAAAAAAAGGGTTGAGTAGCTAGGCTTCTGATCTCAACTAGCAGAGGTATTTCTGCAGAGGTGTTGAAATATATAACAAGCAAAGCAAGAACAAACTTCCAGGGATTGCAAATAGTTGCTACTTTCTAGATTCAAGATACCAGGAACTCGTATTAAGATTTAATTAATTAGAACTACAGACTCAACCATACAAACAAAAGTATTTGAATATAATTTCTAACAACCCCGAGAAGTAAAGTAGCCATCCAGAAATCAAAGTTGAATTTGTCAAGAAAACATTAATGGCAGTCATCAGAACCAGCTCAAAACAATTAGTTACTGTATATAAAGGCAATAAAGCATTTAGTTATTAAATGAGACCATGCTGTATATATTAATACTTGTGGGAATCTGACAACTGTACTTGTCTAACTTTATTTTTTTCGGAAATGAAAATATTAAGCAAAAATTGGACTGGAAGCAGAACCTGACAGTGCCAGACGTTACTCAACATAAACTGCCAACATTATTTTGTATCCCTCTAAGTTATGAACTTATTACAAATTTAGATCACATTGCATAGATCGGAAAGCTTATTATGAATGTGTATTGTCAGAATGAAGAATAAATACAAGGCTAGATAAAGATAAATAAATAGAAAGCTTGGTATAGTAGCAGCAGTTATCTGCAACTGCACATGCTCTCAGTGCCCATGTGGTCCTCCATCTAGCCCCACTAGCATTTTTGAGATAAATGTCAACCTAGTAAGCATCCAGAATCCACTGTGAATAGCTCCATTAGTGTAAATTATCAATCACTGCTGCTGCAACTATTCTAAGGAGAACCATCCAGAGAGAGCACTGTATCGTCATCATGTGAGGATATACTTTCTCATTTCTGTTAACGTTTTCTCCAGAAATACTCTATTCTGGGTTATATCTGCCAAACAGAAAGTGAGACTAGGTGTGGAGTAAACGAGAAATAAACGTTAGAAGATAGCCCTGCTTAAAACAAAAAACACCCTGGAACACTGAGTGCAAAAATGTAGCACAAAATTTCAGGGAAACAATACTCTACAACTTGGAAAGTTAAATAATCTTATATGTGTATTTATTTTTAATTACAGTATTTACTATTAACAGCATTTATGTGGTACCTTAGCCTCAGGACACTATCAATAATAATAACAAATATTCAAATACAATTCCTTTGCCAAGAAAGCTGGGTTTCTCCTTAAGATCATAAATAAGACTTGCTGTATACAGTATTTATGTATTAAAGAGGTAACATACAATATCTTTTGGTTACCTGGCTCATTATAGAATAATAGAATTGAAAGCAGCTCAGAAACATTTTTCCTATTTTAGGTTCAATACAAAATCTACATTGCAAAATGCAAGTTCAGCATTCATAACAAATAGTTATGATGTCTCTGCTTAAGTGCGTGAAGAGAAGGAGAGCCCATTAGCTTCTCCTCTTATGAATAGATCATTTCTCTATTCATGGAATCTGATTGAAATCTTCTCCCCTGAGATAGCCACACTTATCCTAGTAGATAATCTCCTTGTTTAGCAACTTCAATCTGTTATTTAAGGCAAAAGCAAAAGAGAGAGAGGGGGGGAGGGAGGGAGGGAGGGAGGGAGGGAGGGAGGGAGATGTGAAGAACATTGGTAGCTGCCATCCCATTTAGATAAATTTCTCTCATATAGCTATGCCAGCATTACTCTCACTCTGGGGTATGTTGTGGTCAGGAGCTGTGGTTGGAATGCAGTATTGCAGGCTGTACCCACAGTCATTAGTTCAGTCCTGACTGGCTCAAGGTTGACTCAGCCTTCCATCCTTCCAAGGTCAGTAAAATGAGGTCCCAGATTGTTAGGGGCAATATCCTGACATTTGTAAAACGCTTACAGAAGGCTGTAAAGCACTGTGAAGCGGTATATAAGTCTAAGTGTTGTTGCTATTGCTACATGAAATTTGATTCTAAGTACACATTTTGTTCAGAAAATGTTTTTTTTCCCAATTGCCATCGTATTTGAGACAGTCACTAAACAAGGTAGCCACTAAACAAGCAGCAACTGTATATTCTGGAACGACTGAGAATAACATCTTCTGCATGGCATATAATTGAAGTAAAGCTAACTAACTCCATGAGCTGAATTGATTGCCAGTTGGCTTCCAGGTCCAATTCAAAATGCTGGCTTTATAACCTTTAAAGCCCCTTCATGGCATGGGACTGAGGATTATCTTAGGGACCATCTCTCCCAATTAAATCAGCCTGTCACACAAGATCTGGCAGGGTAGGCATTTTGCAGGTACCATCAACCAGAGACCTTCACCATGTGTCTTCTCTATCTTAGTGCCTATCTTATGGAATGTTCTTCTCCCCAAAATTAGACTAGCTCCATTGCTTTTAAAATTCTGAAAAGCCCTCAGGACCTGGCTATGTTGTCTTGCCTGGAACTGTGGAAGACAACACTAGAGGTCAACTCCAGACAGATCACACAAGTGGCCATCAAGTGCAGCGGCGGCGTATACCAAAATGATACACTGTGCCTGCTGCTGTTCTGCATAGGTTTGAACCCCCTCAGTCAGGTAATCACCTCCTCTACATGGATGACATCAAGATCTATGTCAGGTGGATCAATGAATCCCTGTCTTGTACATTCTTTGCATACAACTTTCATACAAATTAGTGTCATCCATGAAGAGCAGGTACTGTTGGTAGTTCCACTCTTGAACTTGTATCCATATCCAGTCCTTATGATTATCTGACTGAGGGGGTTCAAACCTATGTAGAACAGCAGCAAGGACAGTGCATCACCTTGGCATACGCCACAGCCACACTTGTTGGCCACTTGTGTGAGCTGTCTTGAGTTGACTTCGAGTGTTGTCTTCCACAGTCCCACTGAGTTATTAAGGAAGGTTCTTGGTGTTCTGTTGTGTGAGAAAGAGATTAATAAATAAATAAACTAACTCAAAACCTTGCATTTTTTTCTTTTTGAAACTATTGCCACGATTCCAGAATTTAGTACTTTTAAAAAAGATGGATAATACTCACCAGTAACCTCCTGCAGTAGCCGAACCTTCTGCTGCCATCTTCTCCAGTCAGCATGAAAGAGAAAGTTTCACTGCAACAAAAATTAGTACATGTTGTAAAATGTATTACGAAACATAGGGCCAAGAATAATACCTCTGCTTTTTCTTTCAACTAATCATATTTCTTCAGATTCAGATGTTGTCAGATATCTTCTAATCAGATAAATCTTGTGAATTCTCTACCATTTTTGTTCAGGTTTTGGTGTTAACCAGACAATATGCACTTATCCATGTGTCAATAAGTACAGTATTGAAAATGAGGTGCAATGAGGAAATGCCTTATACTTCCTATTTTAAAATTAATTCAAATTTTATTATTATAAAACTTAGTATTAAACATTAAGTAAATAGAAATATAGCAAAGGTAGAAGTGGGCAATCCACAGCTCACACATAGCCCTTTCTGCAGTCCTGCAGGTCTCCTTGTTACAATTTGGCCATGCTATAGTCTGGTCATGATCAGCGAAAAGTAAAACAGATTTGTCAAGCTTCAAAAAACATTAACATTTTTTAAAAAAAACACCTCCCCAACAAGAAAGAGTCAAAAGGGGAAAGAAAGAAAGAAAGAAAGAAAGAAAGAAAGAAAGAAAGAAAGAAAGAAAGAAAGAAAGAAAGAAAGAAAGAAAGAAAGAAAGAAAGAAAGAAAGAAAGAAAGAAAAGTTCCACTTCTACCGTTGCCAATGTTAATTGCCTCCTGCAGGTTTATGTTGCAAAAATAACGGTAATAGATAATAATTTAAATGCAGTACAATCCTAAATGGTGATCTTTATATAGCATAAACTACTTTTAAAAAAATCTAAGAAATGGAAAAGAAACTCATAGTTTCAATTAACTCCAAATGAAATAATTAACAGTTGCATTAAATTTATGACTTTCCAAAATCTATTTGTTCAAATATTCGGGCTTTGAAGTAAACGGAAGAATGATTTGAAAGCTGGAAAAGCTTCATAATCCTGTTCCTAACTTTTCAACTATGTGAGAACTGGATGAGAAGGAATAATATAACAGAAATTATAGAGAGATGCTATTAGTTCCCTAGAGTTGAATACAAGGGAAAGCATTGTGCAAGCTTGGTTACTTTGTAAAAAGCTAGTACTGTGGTGATAGGAGCGCAGTTCACCTGTTATATTCAGATACTGGATTCCAGTCCTTGGCATCTGGAAAACAAAACTGAGGAATGGCTTTGAGTCGCTCTTCAGCTTCCCGAACTTGTTTTGTGGGTCTTTCTAGCTGTGATTGAACAAATCAACATCAGCAGCGTTTAGCACAGACTCAAATTAGTCTTCTGAAAACAACACTAGGAATTCAGAATTCAGCAGCATGATATTACTTGCCTCATTCTCCCTTCCTGTACAGATAGCTACACTCATCATTTCTATAAGCCAGAGGTTCAGGCTTAATGATGTCACAAAACAAAGAGAAGTAGCAGAACCAAACTTTTCAGCAGCCTTTTTTTTTTTTTGCGGAAGATTCCAATAATAAAAACACTCTATATTTAATACCTTTGTCGTTCATCTAAATATGACAACCCCCCCTCTCTCCCTCCCTCCCTCACACACACACTATACACACACACACACACTACCTACACACACACACACACACACAGCAGTGTTCTAAATATCATAGTAGAAACAGACCTAACAAGAAATGAAGTAAACAGATCTCGTGACAGTAATAGAGAAATTACTCATAATTAAAAGGAATTCTTACTTTTACCTTTGGAAACTGATATGTGACTTCAGGAAGGTATGTATTTTTGGAGGGCTTCTTCTTAAGAGAAACCACCACAAAATACTCAAACAGTTCACGTTCCTGCCATTCAATTAACTCCAATTCCAGAGTTCGATAACTAGGAGCCCTCTTTAGCATTGACTGGATGTGGACAAGCCGCTGGGTATGAGCTAGAATTTCCAAAAAACAAGAAGCATTAGCTGGTGATTGTGTGAATTACCGTATTTTTCGGAGTATAAGACGCACCGGAGTATAAGACGCACCTTAGTTTTGGGGGAGGAAAACAAGGGGAAAAAAATCTGCCTCTGCCTCCCAGCAATTTGCCTCCCAGCAAACAGCAAACAGTACAGATGATATACACTGTTTGCTGTGTATTTCTGTGCATGTGTGCCTGACCCATAGAAATAGCAAAGAATTGGAGAAATGTACATTATGGCAGTATATTAATGCCAGAAAGTTTTCTTAAATGTAGTCACACTAACTCCTCCCAATTATTTAACAGATTAACAGAGTTGGAAGGGACCTTGCAGGTCATCTAGTCCAACCCCCCTGCCCAAGCAGGAGAATCTACATCTGCCTCTACCTAGGTTCAAACTGACA
>QLTV01000972.1:3993704-4055170 GCA_003457575.1 Thermophis baileyi
ATACAATAATAAAGCAATCTTTAAAAAACAAGTCTAATAATTTGAACATTCTATAGACATTTATAGTTATTTACTTACCTCCTTGCATCCAGTTTCAGCAGTCTGATTTGCACCAGAAAATAAAATGCTGCCTCTGCCTACCAGCAAGTTGCCTCCTTGAAGTTCTAGTTTCACTTTCATTTTAGCACACCTGCAGCCTCTCAGCTGATGGTCGGAGGCAGATAATCAGTTGCTTCTGCTAATAAGGCTCTGCACTGTTTGCTGCAAGGAGGTAAATTGCTGGGAGGCAGAGGCCAAAGGGTGGGGGTGGCTGGGTGGGGCTACATTCGGTGTATAAGACGCACCCAAGTTTTCACCCTCTTTTTGGGAGTAAAAAGGTGCGTCTTATACTCCGAAAAATACGGTATCTGAAATTGTGAGCATTTTGCATATGTTAGAAATCCTTGAAAAGAACCATACACCATCAAAACCAGGCATGTCCAATCTGTGTCCCATGGATCACATGTGGCCTGGACCACAAGTAATACAGCCCCACAAGATCATAAACTTTTAACATTATTATGTGAAAATCCTCTTTGCTCTATGGGGCCCAGGCAAGGCAAAAGGTTGGACAACCACAATCTAAACAATTGAACACCCTCAATCAACTACACAGCACCATATATTATATAACAGATGTCATGCCTAACATTTCCCAAACAATTTCCTAATTAATAAATATAAATCAAATAACCTTATAATCAATAAATAATCCATTTTATATTTTAGTGATGTTTTACTAAGTACTAATAATTTATAGATTACTAATTATGAAATCATTTCCAGATTTCTGCATGTACTAACCTTGCTATGTTTATGCACAAGAGACATTAATTATTAAACAAGACATGTATGCATATGTAATCTGTTGGTTATTTTTAAAACAGAACTATAGGAATTGAGAGGTAGTTTGGTGTAGTGATTAAGGCACCAGACTAGAAAGTGGAAGACTATGAATTCAAGTCCCTCCTTAGCCATAAAAGGTGGCTGGGTGACTTTGGGCCCATCACTCGCTCTCAGCCCAACCCTCCTCACAGGGCTGTTATTGTGGAAAAAAATAGAAGGAAGAAGGTGTGTTGGATATCTTCACTAACTTGAGTTATTTATAAAAATAATAAAGGTGGAATACAAATAAAATAAATAGATTGATTGATTGAACTTAGAAATCACTTTCCACAAAACAAAACAAGTGGTAGTTAAGACTAGCTCAGGGACACAACACATTATGGAAATATTGAAATTTTAAAATCATTTTCCAGCTGGTTGGAAAAACAAATGGGAATGAAGAAGAGAGTATCTCTCCAAGGCAGTATAAGTCACATGTCAGGATTTATTAACTGCAGATCAGACATGTAGAGGCCAGTATTTCAGTTTTATATGATAGTTTTGATGGTTCAGTGATTTTATAGAATATCTGCTCTCTATATATTGCAGCAAGATCCAACATGTAAATAAGCAAGATATTACTTTTGACGACAATTAGTAACAAACATACATATTACTATTTTAATAATATCACTCTATAAAATTAGCCGCAATACGTTGCAGTTTTCCCATCTGTTTCTGCTTTACCTCAAGTTACACATACCACAGTGATCTGCATCAATCTCAGGCCAGAAAATTTATTTGAAATAGAAGGAAGTCTGGCATTAGTTGGGAAAACAACTCCATAAAAATATATTTACTGGCCAGGTGAGAGAGTGTTAGATAGATCTGACTGCTGGTCAGCAATGGCATCAAAAGCAGATACAGGAAAGGAAAAGTGATTGTGCCCAGTTATTTCACAATGTTTTCATTTTTAAAAAAAGAATTCTAAAAATAGACAGCGTCTCAGTCAATAATTATTATTTTTTAAAAAAATCATTCCTTCAGATTGGGGAACTTTCTCCATGGCTAAGAAGCTATACAAAGACAGGACTAGTATAGTGCTGAAAAGCACATGCTCATAGCTGAGAAGAATTTAGTCCAACTCTTAGTTGAGTTTAGCGATCGATTTGTTTCTACCTTAGATCAGGAAGAAGCCACATGGAGCTTTTGTCAGTCCCCATAGGCCAACCTTCCCACAAGAGCCGAGGTGGCGCAGTGGTTAGAGTGCAGTACTGCAGGCTACTTCAGCTGACTGCTAGCTGCAGTTCGGCAGTTCAAATATCACCGGCTCAAGGTTGACTCAGCCTTCCATCCTTCCGAGGTGGGTAAAATGAGGACCCAGATTGTTGGGGGCAATATGCTGACTCTGTGAACCGCTTAGAGAGGGCTGTAAAGCACTGTAAAGCGGTATATAAGTCTAAGTGCTATTGCTATTGCTAAGTTCTTGCCAGTGATAAAACAATGATTTGATGTGCTATAGGTTGTAAAATAAGTTTATGATATTTAATGCAACTGTATTATTTCCTGTAATAATATCTATTAAGAGGAGAGGAGTAATCCTAAAACCTAAAGGGACTGAAATGTTGGCTCCTGCCAATTCTTGTGATGTCAATGCATCACCATTATGGACCCCTGCAAATCAATAAGTAAAAATAATGAAGTAATTTCATGAAGAAATAATTTCCTGCTTTAGGGAGGTTTCTTTCCTTCCACTATATAACAGGGGGATAACATTACTGGCAAACTTCATAAGTTTACTATAATGATTACTAATGCTCTTGATTATATCCCAGAGGGTTACAGAATATGTGCATGGAACTGCTAGAGTGAAGGGAAATTTATTTCATTTACAGGGTCCTTTCATTTGGCATATTCAAAATGTTTTGTGCATTTAAGAAAACTTCATACCACTAATTTCCGATTGCCCATGTTATGAGTTATATAATCTAAAATTTAGTATTAAAATGAGAACATAATGTAAATGCAAACAGCAAGTGTCATCACTAGAACAATATAACTCAATACTGAAGTTGTCATCCCTTTGAGATTTTGTAATTTTAGGACCGTGGCGCAGCATTAGCTGTTTTAAAGCTGGACAAGATTCAGAATTTTCTGCAGAATACAGCAATTAGCCACCAAACAGCAGATGAGATCGGGTCCCAGACAGGTCTCTTTACAAACATTTCCTAACTCAAATATATCTATTTCCCACTCCAATCTTTCAAATAAAAATGTTTTATGCATCTACTATATATGAAGCTCTGAATTCCATCTGGCAGATGAATGGATTATTTCTTATCCTTTGCAAAATCTGTTCTACTCTTAAAACTGAGTTTTTGTTTTCTTGAAGTATTTTGCCTTTTTTGACCTAGAGTTCAAAGGTATTTGATTAGCATCTTTTGAAATAACAACAGCACAAGGTGAATTAAATACTGTGACTTAATACACAGTATATTTCAAAATAGCTGAAAGAGGTATAAACAATTGTTTCCAATTACACAAAACCACATACAAGAGTCCATTTCTTTTATTCCATTGCTATTTCTAGTCAAACTAGTTCTCGTTATTTTTTAATATTCTAAAAGGAAAAATAATTCTATCTATGAAGCATGAAAGTAGATGGTATGCACAACAGTCATCTCTCTCCTAAGATGTCATGAGTTCTCTGAGGGGGGGAAAAACCTAATCTTGTTCCCAACCCAATTTCATTTGGTGATAATGTAATTAGGAAAAACAATTGATGAATTTCTCACCTTTAAATCTATCATCTGAATCACTTTCACTCTCACTGTTTTCATCTGAAAAAGACAGGAGGATTTTACTATTAACAAAGATGCACTGCAATGAACACGTGCCAAAATTTTCTTTGTAGAAAATGGTTCATGATTTGCAAGTATTTAAGAAAAGATAGCTTCAGCATGTCTATGCTGCTTTAGGAAACATTTAGAAATCTGTTTTTATGTTTCCCATCCAAATTATTTAGGTATTAAAAGAAGTTGTGCAACTCCTTTTAAAGAGGAACCACTTAAAGGTTTAAATTGGCTGAGTAATATCAATTAATGATATGAAAAATGCCAGTTCGAACAAAACATAAGGGCCATCACAGTAGCCAAACTGTGATTCATTCCCAGCATGCAGCTTTCAATAAGTTCAAGAAAGAGGTGTACACTCTAGTTAAATGCTCTTAGACAAGCAAACTACTACACCCACACCACCAGTTGCTATGAGGAACAGCCACATCTACATCAGCACTACCACATAGGTCTCCCTTCATCAGGAGCAGGATTAAAGCTTCATCCTAAAGCTATAGCCACATACCTTGGGAATAAGGTTCATTTGGAGTTTCTGACATTTCTTCTACATCGGCACATATATACACAGGCAGAATTCAAATAAATGACATAGGCAGAATTTAACAGACATTAAAAACATTTCTTTGGAAACAGTAAGGACATACAGTCTAGTTAATAAATCCTGCTATTGTATTTATGTGTTTCACATAATAAATATATAATTGAATATATTTGAATATATTGGTTCACCATAAGCACACTTGTGGACTACCACTGCAGAAATTAGTGGATAAATTCCAAGGAACAATGAAAACCAGCTGCTCCTAACTTTACACAGTACAGATTTGTGAAGCTACGCTAGCTTTCCCAGGTTACTCCAGAATTAGTAATTGGGTGTATGTACTGAAATTGATGCGCTCAAGGACTTGCATCAGAAAATATAACTTACTCCTATAAGCTGCAGTTCGGCAGTTCAAATCTCACCGGCTCAAGGTTGACTCAGCCTTCCATCCTTCTGAGGTGGGTAAAATGAGGACCCAGATTATTGGGGGCAATATGCTGACTCTGTGAACCGCTTAGAGAGGGCTGTAAAGCACTGTGAAGCATTATATAAGTCTAAGTGCTATTGCTATTGTTATATCCCTCACATGCAAAGAAACAAGCATTTAATCTTACAACTTTTGTTTTTGTCATAGGAAATATTGGTATCCGAACTACCTAACAAATCACAGTAATTTCTGTAACTGATGATCAACACTTTCCTATAAATCCAAAAGATTTCTGCGCTATACCTCGCAGTGATGCAGTTTCAATATTGGACATTGAAAGCTTCTTCAATCTTTTTTTCCCTCTTTTTGCACTATAGATAGAATTGATCCTCTGTACCAGCTGTAAAAGAAGAAGGAAAGAACCATTGGCACTGCATACAGAAATTCAGGACAAACATAAATCAAGCAGAAATTCTCTCTCTCTTGAAACTATTATGATTGTTAAATATAAATATGAGAAACAGTTTCATGTATTCAAAATTCATCCCAAAGAGGTTCTACAATAGGTGTTCCAAGATTCAATAGAAGGTCATAATATATGGAAGTGACCCAAAATGTAGCATAGTTTCTGTCAGACTAAAGATTGGCCTTACTTGTTTCAAATGATTTCCAGTATTTCCAGTATTTAATTTCACTGATGGATTGCTTGATTGGTTGTGTGCCAACAAGTTGGTGGGATAGGCCTTCTCCAGGATGATCTATCCCAAATCTGGCCCTTCAGGTCTTCCAATCACCACTGTAATCAATTCAATTTGCACTTCTGTTTCTTTTTTTCTTTCCTTCCTTCCATTTTTCTAGCATTATGGGCTTATCCAAATAATTATTATGCATAGCAATACTGTCCCTATTCACATGGCACATTTAATTGGATGACAGGGGATAGCTTCTCTTGTGAACACAAAAAACGAGATCAGTGAACCCAACTTTCAATTAGCCACAAATAATCCTGGCTCTTTGGGGTTAAATGGACATGAGGTATGTCGTTTGAACATCTGATGGAGAGTTATTTGCATTCAAAGTAGGAAAGGTAGTTCACATTCTGAAATAGTCACTCAGTCTACAACTGAGGAGGAAAAGTATAAAATAACCCAATAAATACAGCACACAGTTTACTTACAAGAATAATTCAAATATCAGAATATGGTTCAGAGACAGAAAACCAACTGCAGTGGCCATTACTGTACCTTTGGGACTCTGCGAGCCCTGCGTGCGGAGAGAAGTTCACTGGTAGTACTCAAACTGTCATCATTCAGGCTAGAAGGAGAAGAAGGGATGCCAAGCTGGGCCAGCAAGAGCATATCATCATGGCTGTGCCTTTTGGGTAAACGTGGCAGGCGATGGCTTTTCCTTTCTGACCAGTTTCCAATTCTTAGGGACTGGCTGCTAGGCTTTAAAGGTAGCTAAAAAGAAAGAAAATAAAATTATAGCTACTGAAATAATGAGAAGGCCTGGCTGAATTCTTAATTAATAGAAAATGAAACATGAATAGAAGCTAACAATCTGACACAGCTGCTAAACTGCTCCATTAGTATGTATGTATGTATGTATGTATGTATGTATGTATGTATGTATGTATGTATGTATTTATTTATTTATTTATTTATTTATTTATTTATTTATTTATTTACTTTCTTATTTGCTGTCTGTTTGTTTGTTTGTTTGTTTATTAATTATTTGATTTCTATAGCCACCCAATTCAACCAACTGACTTTGGATGGCTTACAGTTTTAAAATGATAAAGCAATTAAAAACATTACAACAGCAAAAACACCCACAAAATAAAAAGCTACAAACAGCAGCCATGATGATTAATCAACTAATACTAAAGCTAAGTAACGTGGCCTTTAACACATTCTGAGCCCTGGGCCTGAATACATAGCCAAGTTTTTAAAGCATTGTGAAAGGCCAATAGGATTGGGGCCATTCTAATCTCTGAGGGAAGAATATTCCATAAAGCAACGGCTACAGCAAAGAAAACTCATCTAGTTCCTGCCACTCAACACTCTTTGGCTGATGGGATCTGCAGATCCAATCTGTTAGATCAAATTGGATGGGTAGAAACTCTTGGAAAAAGACAATCCCTTAAGTAACCCGGTACCAAGTCATGTAGGCTTTAAAGGTGACAACCAGCACCTAGAAACACACCAGCAGCCAGTGCAGCTAATGCAGAGGTGGGTTCCTCCCGGTTTGGACCGGTTCACCCGAACCGGTAGCAACCCGCTGGTAATGTCATGGAGCTGGTTCGGTTGGTGCCAGTCCGTGGACGCCGCCATCTTTTTTTTGGATTTTTAAATTTTTTTTTTCTGCGCATGTGCAGAAGCCGAGTTTCTGGCACTGCGCATGCATCGCCATCTTGTTTTCGGCTTTTTTGGGGGGGGGATTTTTTGGATTTTTCAGCACTGCGCATGCACGCACCCACGCAGCGCGGGAGGAAGCGAACCGGCAGCGAGGTAAGTTAGAACCCACCCCTGAGCTCATGGGATAGTGGTGTTACATGTGCCATGCATATGCCACTATTTACTGGTTTGCAGTGACCTCAGAATCCATATCATGCAAAGTTCCATTCTACTCTGCTGAGATTAGATCCATGTGGAACATTGTAACCAATTCTGGGCACCGTAGTTCAAAATGGGCATAGATAAATTAGAGTAGGTTCAGAAAATGGCTACAAAAATGTACAGTGTTGGAAATCAAACTCTGGAAGGAAACCTTAAAGAAACTCTGGATCATTAACTTATAGAAGAGATAATTAAGGATGGATACATAGCAATCTCATATCTGAAGAGCTGTCAAATGGAAGACAAAGTGAACTTATTTTTTATTGCTCCAGAGGCCAATACCAGAACCCATGAGGAAAGAGGTTCACTATAAACATCATAAAGAACTTCCTGATTATATGAGTTGTCAGTCAGGCTGCCATATGACATGAAGTGTTAGGTTCTACTCTATGTCCACTTCCAATAATATTTTAAATGAGTTTCAGTGAATGTTCAATAAAAGGAATTTGTTAGATTAAAGCAGCATTGACATAGAATCAAAAATTGCATTTTAGCATTAGTATAAAGAATTAGGAGTACTGTAGGAAAGAGGCTGCATAGAGTAGAAGTACAGAGGAATCAACAACAGAAAATAAAGCAGGAAGTAAAGCAAACCATTAGATACTAGGATTTGAAAGCAGAGATTCTATATGCCCCTCTCTGAAGGAGATGGACAGTTTAGAAATATGAAAAAGGAAGGAAGGAAGGAAGGAAGGAAGGAAGGAAGGAAGGAAGGAAGGAAGGAAGGAAGGAAGGAAGGAAGGAAGGAAGGAAGGAAGGAAGGAAGGAAGGAAGGAAGGAAGGAAGGAAGGGAGGAAGGAAGGAAGGAAGGAAGGAAGGAAGGGCCTTTGTGGCGGCAGTGGTTAGAATTCAGTATTGCAGGCTAACTCTGCCCATACTCTGGAGTTTGAACCTGAGGGGCTTGAGGTTGACTTGGCCTTCCATCCTTCCAAGGTTGGTAAAAAGAGGACCCAGTATACTGACATTGTAAATCGCCTAGAAAGGGCTGTAAAGAACTATGGGGTGGTATATAAATCTAAGTGCTATTGCTATTGCAATTTTAAAAAATAGATGAATAAATAAGTAAGTAAACAAGCACTATTGCATAGGGCATTAAAAGGGCAATTAGAAGTTCCTGTTTTAGGGCACAGTTCCAGATTCTGCTTCACAGAGTTTTTGAAACAAACCCTTGAAGAAGAGGGAGACAGATAGTTATTATCATGATAGTTATGTATTACTTCCCGTGTCAGGGTCGATACACTATGTTCATGAATACCAGTTGAAGGAAACAGGAGAGGATATGCCATTATTTCCTTATGAATTTTTGAAGCAATTCATTTATTTATTTAGTCATGCTGTACTAATGGGATTTGCATCTGACTGAATAGGCTCTTCTTATGGCACTGCTGTTTTATAGCATTCTCTAGCAAGCTTTCTTGTCTACTATCTAAAAATCGGGAAGGGTCTGGTAGCACCTTTTCATAATAAAAGGTTTTATCCCTAAAGGCATATGCCTTTTAATAAAATTCGTTAGTTGGAAAAGGTGCTACAAGAGTCCTTCTGATTTGGCTAACACAGCTTTCCTCCTACACTACCTACAAGCTATAATCTGATGCTGTGAAAAACATTCCTGGTTTAATCGATGAGCTGAAAGATATTTTTTGTTACACTGAAGTTTGATTCTCTTTTTTTTCTCTTTCACTATAATTTTGCTTGATTGTATATCTGATGCTTTAATAACAATCTGCTTAGAGAGATGAATTATGAACTAGCAACTGTTTTTAATGCACATAAAATAAAATAGAATATTAACAAAACTAGTCTATCACCTCACATCCTTTTATGGGGAATACAAAAATACTTATACAAAGTACTCCAAATTTGCAATGGGAGATATACTATCCTGAAAAAAATGCCACAAACTCAATGGGACCTTTTTCTGAATAGAAATTCATGAAATACTGCTATAAGTAACTCTTCTATTTCCAAAGCTAGAATCAATTGTTCATATATACTTCAATCTATCCCTCACACATAGAGTATACATTTTAAAACATCAGACCTCAAACAATAGCTGTTTCAATTCTTGAATGACACTTGTCTAGTTTCAGAGGAGCTGAACGTTAAAGTTCTTTTACATTTAGAAATATAAAACTGAACAGAATCAAGAAGTTAGGCCAGATACATATTTAATGGTTTTACAATAGGTTATTGTATGTTAAATGCTTCATACTCTTCCAGGTTACTGAAGGCATTTCTTTGGAAATACAGTACATCCCATTGTTTTCTGTTAAATTTATCTGGAAATATATCATATTGGGACATTTTAATATACTTAAGATTGGAATGGCTATTATAAAGTATAAAAACGGGTTTGGGGGATGAGGAGTAAAGCAGCTGATTATGGAAATTTTTGCTGTGTTCTGTTATTTCCCAAGCTAATTATATTTTATTAGTTGCTATTTTTAGCATCTTCATAGAGCACATTAAGTAAGAGAGGGCTGCATATATATTATAGAAGAAAAAAGAAAAGAAAAACCAAACATTGGTCTTTTGTTTAGTAGAGGGCATTCAATAACTAATTCTGGGAATTACAAGATCGAAAAAAAGTTAATGTACAGAATACTAACAATTTCACAACACTATACCAGCATTTAAAAAAGAACAGCAAATAAAAAGTTAATACGTATTAAAGATTTTAGATTAAAGATGTTAATGTCCTTCTTTTCTCATGCCCCTTTCTCAGTTTAATATACTTATATGGTTAAATTGTCTAGCTATTCTCCTGCTGCTGATCTTTTTTGCAAGAAGAAAATAAATACCATACTCGACAACATACAGTTCAAACAAAACCCAGTGCAGTGCAGTGCATTTATTATTACCTGTGGAGGTGTTGTGTACTTCCTGTCCTGTGGACTCCACATCCTGTGCAAAGAATCCAGGGAACTTTCAGAAAGCTGTTGGGATTTTCGGCCTGCATTACGGGCTTTCAGTTCCACATCCTCATATGGGTTTTCCTTGGGTGAATCTCCTTTACAATTTTTTTCAAGAAAAGAAAAGCAGATAGGAATGTTAAAGAAAAAAAAATCATGTGAACTAAGAGAAAGGCTAATAGCAAACCTCCTCAGCTTCCAGCGTGACTCATCTTTCAACTGCAGCTGGAAGTACTTGGAGTAGATTTTGGCTATGAAAGACAGTGCATTAAAAAAAAAAAAGATTTCACAAGATTGCTTTCTGAGCCTCTACAGCTCAAGCTTTGTTCATGAATTTAAAGCACACACACATTAAGCACACAACTGTTTTAAAGAGAACCAGACATGTGAGACTTGATTCAGAAATGCTATTGAGTTCAGTGATACTTTCTAAAGAATACCTGTGTATTGGATTGCAAATATGAAAGCTCTCCACCCCTTCCTATGAATAGAAAATTATACTGCTATTTATGACTGCTTGGACTATTTGGGTATAACTATGGGATATAAATTGTACATAACATTTGTAATGGCATTACCACAACTTTTTAAAAATCTCATTTTTAGCCTAATTATCTTTCCCAGTATTAATGATTAGATATAGTTAGCATAAGGAATAAAGCACCCACCACACATAGAATTGCAGTATCATATTAGGATTGCAAAACTCTGGATGACCAATAGAGGATACCAAAGAGCTGCAGGAAATTCTGACACAAAGAAAAATATCTCTATTCTGAATCCTAAAAAGTGAGCTGCTACAACTATTGGTTCCCTGCAAAAGAAAACACTAAAATAACTTGTCAAAGCCAGATATGTTTTAGTTTTGTATTTATCAGTTATGATAGCCCTGGAACAGATAGGGCTAATTTTCTCCACTTTATTATTACAAATATCGAAGGGTATAACATTTTCTGCAAAATTGGCATTTTCAGTGAAACATTTCTCACAAATCCAGCCTTCTAATCTGGTTATTGCTCCCACCAACCCCATTCATGATTTTTTTCTAACATAGAAGCATTTTTTTTCAAATCAAAATAGTAAAAAAGCAAAAAGCAAAACACTACATTTATTTACAAACCAAGCAGAGAGTTGTCCACTTCTGCTTTTCTTACATCAGCTTTAACATGATTTGCTGAAATTTATATAAAATTTGCAATTTATACAAACATTTCCAATCCATATAGCATGTATTACTCATATATTTTATTCTTATTCTTGGGTTATTTACATGAAAACAAAAATGAGCCATTAAATATATATTGCAATAAACAGCTTGAATCATCAATAAAAATAAAAGGCTTAGGCCTGATTCGAGGCATGCAACATTTCTTAGATTGAAAAATGAATTACCGTACATTATTTGGAAAGTTTTTCTACTTAGTTAATATGTAGTATCCTATTAGGTAAAAATACTAATGTTCATTCTGGAATTCTGGGGAATATTTTGTTCAGAGACTTCTTGCACGCTAAATTAGAGATATGTGAACACCTGTATGTTTCCAGAAATATACAGAAAATCTATCATCAAAAAACTTAACAGCCATGCATTCAAACACTAACCATACATGCCCTCTCAAGAAGTCTACAAACATGGCATTACTACAATTAGTTCCCCACTGTCAGCTAGCACATTTTCTTATGGGAAATATTCTTTTTAGGGATGAATAATTCTGTCTTTTTACTGATTATCTTCTTTAAATGTAAGCAAAAACATTATCATTTATGAACACTACAGCAAAATTGCTTCATACCATTTCTTTGATTATATGCATATACACTTTTCTTCAGGCGCAATTTTTGCCACTATTTTTTCCAAGTGAGAAACTGTATTTTGTCTACACCAATATCTAAGTATAAACTCACTTTCTCTGAGTTGCAAACAATACCATAATATACTCAAAAGTATTCTTTTAGTGCTCTTTACCCAGCCTTGGAGTTCTCTGCCTTCTGTCCCTTGTTTACCAAACCATTGCCTCTGGTGTGAGACTCAGAGCTATCACCTCATTAAATTCAATCTTAAGCCATGCATTTCAAGTTTGTCAATTTATGGAGTTCCAATTTAGTACTACATCTATATTAAGAGGTTCTATACTGATTAACATGGAGAGCACTTACCTATATAGTTGCCAAGAGCCGGACATGACCAGATAGTTAAAACAAAACAAAAAAACATTGATTAACATATCATACATTTCTAGTTATCAAGTCTGATAGCCATTTTTGTATGAACCAACTTTCCCAGACTCTCGGGATTTGATGGACGTGTTTGAGTATGCACACACACATGCTTTTGAGTCAATGTTGACTTAAAGTTTGCCACTGCCTCTGTTCTAGGGCTGAGAGAGAGGGACTGGGCCAAGCTCACCTGAATGGCTTTTTGCCTAACGTGGGACCAGAACTCACAGCCTCTCAGTTTCTAACTGATACCTGAAAAGCTTTTTCATTTTATTCCTTCAGGGATGCACATTATCCCAAACTTTGCCATTGCCCCTCCAATTCAAAAATTTTGGAGATATCATGTTGGAGTTCTTCAATGCTGAATAATTTGGTGTCATCTGTAAACTTGGCCATCTCACTATTATCTCCAGATGATTCGTGCATGTTAAATACTATTGCTCATCCCTATAAACCAATATTTTAGGACTGTTTTAATTAAAAGGCTTGGACTGCTGCTGCTGCACTGCAAAATGTTTCCACTGGCAGTCCTTGATTATTATCTCAGAAGGATGGAATGCAGTTGTATAGACTGTACTGGAACTTGCAGAGTCTGGATTAGAGACACCACCCAGCTTCGATCAAGCACAGTTTAGAGATGTATTTGCCTATTCAGCAAATCAGCTTTAATGACAACATAGTCGTTATGGGGTGTACTATATTCTACATTGATATTTTTTGTCTTCCCTCCTTGCCAGAAAAATCCATAATGGTGATAAACTGAGGTTGCACAATTGATTTTGAAGGAAGTCAATTTACAGGTGCAAAGTATAGTAACAAAAAGATGATTACAAGGATTTGGCAATTGAAGTAGAAACTCATCAAAAGAGACCTTTGGTAAAACTCTAACACATACCGTACATCATGAGGAAAAAATTATAAATGTGTTTTTCAGAGGGTATTTTGTTTATCTGCTATACGACAATGGCTAGAAATGGGGAAAATAAAAATGAAAAAATATTTTCAGAAGCTCCAGAAAGTTGGCAATACAAATCAGAACTGATTGTATACGTTTAATTCTCTTTAAGAAGCAGCAGTCTATTATTCTCTTATCGTGGAATTAGCATCATGAGCTCCACTTAACATAAACTTGAATAAGATATATACAGTATGAGGTTTCACAGTGCAAGCTGCAATTTACCCAAACATTCTATAGGAAAAAATGGTGCTTTCATTGATGGTGAAAGCACTATTTCCTTAAGCTAGGAAAAATAAAATATGGAGGGTTACTTAATTGTTTCATTTTCTGTACACAAACTGTAATCATATAATGCTCATCTGAATTAAACTAAATCTAGCAAGAACAATTTCTATATAGACATACTGAAGAGCTGCTTTTTGAAGAGATGTCCTTTGCTTATTTCGGAATAAGGATACAAGAGACATTTGATGCCTTTGCTTATTTGGAATTTTTCTTGCTTATTCTTTCTTGATCTACTTTAACTTTGGCCGCATAAAAATTGGAATGTGGCCCTTAAAGTCTTTTCCAGAATTGCACTGTAAAGGATTTTCAGACATTATGAAGTAAACATGCATAAATTATCATTCGGACATTTTGTTTGGCTTTATATCAATAAAGATGACACCTTTAGAGCCTCAGAGACAGAACACATTCTGCTGGTTAGAAGAAAGACTTTTTTTTAAATGTGAGACACATAGAGGTAAGCACTATTTTTAATTTTGAAAGTCGATACGCACAATTATTTACTCATGCATTTTGGCTTCTATCTTGCTAATTCCCATAGGCTCTATGTAGCATATGGAATGCCAAACATAGGGTTTGAAAAGTCAAGTCACTCTGATTAACATCCAGTTAGAATGCCAGCCTGAGGATAGGCTAAACTATTATATTCACAAAGCTTTCCTGGAGTGCTAGGTCTTTATTGCCTTTTGGAAACCCAGTAAAGTTGGGAAGGACTGTCTATCCAGGGAGGTAGATAACTATGCCATGGGGATAAAATAAGGGAGAAAGCTATTGTAATACAATCAGCATGCTGCAGAGGAAAAATTATAAACTAGTGCTGTATGGTTCAAGCACTAATGTTATTCATGCCCGTTGTGCTGCTTCAACATACTGAAAAATACACCCAGCCCCTTAGGACAGAGACACAGTGGAGGATGTCCCAACCTGTTGGCTGTGAAGCATGGCAGATGGAAAGCTGCATCTAAGCAAAACTAAGCAGTAATAGGAGGCAAGAGTGAAAAATGGGACTGAGAAAAACTGCATTCCTTATATTTATATGAAGTCACAGTTTTAATCTGGGAGGAGGAATTTCATGCTGCAGTTAAAGAATTTCTCCTACTTTGGCTCTCATAAAAGGACCAGATCTGGAAATAAACAACTTACTTCACAGGGAGTTTCTAATACAGGACTCCTAGTGCAAGGCTGCGGACAGACCTGAATAATTCACAGCCTCTTTAGAAAGACAGATGTACTGGCAGAGGACTGACAGTGAGACACAAAATCAGAAAACAAATGGTACCTGGATATGATGAGTTTTAGAGGTCTAGATAAAGTCTAAGAAATACATTCTAAAACAAACAACTGATAACTCTCTTCATGCTGCAATAAAGTGCCACAACCTATAGGTGTACAAGAAAGTTGCAGACCTCCAAACTACTATACATTAGTTAAATAATTATACAAAACAAGCCTTCTTTTGCAACTTCACTGAAAAATGGGTCCGATTGGAAACTGGATCTGAATATTGGCAAAGAACCTGTTTCTAATTAATGATCAGTGCAATAGATACATTACAGCAGGTTTCCCCAACCCCTGAAACAATACCGGCCCATGGCCTGTTAGGAACCGGACAACACAGCTGGAGGTGAGCAGCGGGCGAGGGAGCGAAAATTGGATAGCAATAGCACTTAGATTTATATATCGCTTCACACTGCTTTATAGCCCTCTCTAAGTGGTTTTACAGAGTCAGTATATTGCCCCCAAAATCTGGGTCCTCATTTTACCGACCTTGGAAGGATGGAAGGCTGAGTCAACCTTGAGCCCTTCAGGATCGAACTCCTGGAGTGAGCAGTGAGTTAGCCTGCAGTACTGTATTCTAACCACTGTGCCACCATGGCTCTAAATGAAACCATCCCCTCCCCGGTCCATGGAAAAACTGTCTTCCACGAAACAGGTCCCTATTGCCTAAAAGGCCGGAGATCACTTCATCGTAGGACTGAGACTGTATTGTCTGCTAGATGTCTTTCTTCAGATGTAAGTTGTACAGATATTACCGTGTTTCCCCGAAAATAAGACAGGGTCTTATTTTCTTTTGACCCCCGAAATATGGCCTTGGCCTTATTAGCGGGGGGGGGCTTATTATTTTGGGGGTGCAGTAGGCGGCGAGCGTGGGACTGGATGTCCCATCGCCGCCACCTCCCCTCCCTGTTCTTGGCGCCGGCCGAGAGGCTGGCCCGCCGCCACTGCCTCGTGGAGCAGGACTCTGCAAGGTTTGTTGTGCTGTTGCATGCACGAACTGCAGGACTGCTGCGAGCTTCATCATACCGGCACAGCTGGCGTCCTGCCGCTCACGGCTGTGCTGGTATGTCGAACCTCGCAGTAGTGCTACCGTTTGTGCATGCAACGGCACAACAAGCCTTGCAGAGTCCTGCTCCACGAGGCAGTGGCGGTGGCATGACGAGTCTCACAGAGACTCATTTCTGGCAGGTGGGACGTATTTCAAAACTACGTCGGAGGCAGAGCCCAGAGGAGGCGAGCCACTCCCGTGGGGTGTGCACAACACCGCGGCAGAGGGAGTTGGTAAAACTGCCTGCGCGTGCCCGCCTCTCGCTTGTGCTCTCTCTCTCTCTCCCGGCCGGGAGCCGCTCTTTTTGCTCTTTTGGCCTGGAGAGAGAGAGAGCACAAGCGACAAGTTGCCCAGGTTTTTAGGTTTTCCCAGGCTGCTTTTGGAAATGCCACTGCCATGCCCACCGCCACGGAAGCCGCAGCCGCTGAGATGCACGTCTCACAGCCCACCCCCCCCCGCCCCGCCCCACCTCACCTGCCACCCTCAAATTGCATCCCACCGCGAGACGCACGTCCTACCTGACACTTGTAGCTCTGTCACGTTCCTCTGCGTTGTGTCCAGGGAAGCCCATTGAAAAAGAAAACTTCTCGCGAGTTCAATGAAGCTTCTCGAAATCGCGAGAAGTTTTCTTTTTCAATGGGTTTCCCTGGACACAACGCCGAGGAACGCAACGGAGCTACAAGTCCCAGGTAGAACGCACGTCTCGCGGTGGGATTCAAAGATACACTCTGCAGGAGGGTCCACAGTGCCAGGCCTGCCCTTGGGGGGGGTTCGGCCTTGCAGCTGGTAGGGCTGCCAAGGGGATAGATGCCCAATGACAATGGGGGGGTGGTGGGATGGAAAGCGGAGGGGGTCTCTGGGCAAAGGGAGCTTTCAAGACCTTAAAGGGGGCCAGCTATGCTCTTGTCCCCCTGGAAGCGGGGTGGGAGGGGGGGATTAGGGCCGCATAGGATGGGCTTTGCAATACTTGCAATATGGGTTTTTACCCAGCAGCTGCTTCCCCCTCCAGCACCTGCAGCAGCACGCACGGGGGCCTCTCGGGCTGTGGCTGCTCGATCCCCGGAGGGGGCGGGGGGCAGGCTGACAGCTCTCGGCTGCAATGCGATGTCCCGCCTGGCCCGGTGCTTTGCACGTGCGTGCGTTGAGCGGAGGTCCCCGCGGAAGGCAGGGCGTTGCAGCCTGCGACGGCAATTGCAAGAAGTCCACCGGCTTCTCCGGACCGTCCTGCTCCCCGCTGCCCTGCAACCGGCCCTGCTTGAAACGGCTTTTATCGGGGCGGCTCCGCCTCGCCTTCAGACAAACAGGCAGCCGGCGCCCTCTGCCTGACGGTTTTCTTTGGAAGGAAGCGGGCCGGCTGAGCAGGTGGGCCCTGCCCGGGGAGGGGGCCGAGGCCGGGGTCGCAGCCTGAGGGGCTTTACAAGATGAGGACAATAAACGGTGCCCGCGCCTCCTGCCTTTGCTGCTGGTTTGGATAATGCAAAATGATGCACAGGAAAACAAGGAGGGTTTCCTTCAAACACAACGCCGAGGAATGCGATGGAGCTACAAGTGTCAGGTAGGACGCGTGTCTCATGGTGGGGCGCAATTTGGGGGTGGCAGGTGAGGCGGGGCGGAGTGGGGTGGGCCGCGAGATGCGCGTTCTACCTGGGACTTGTAGCTCCATCGCGTTCCTCGGCGTTGTGTCCAGGGAAGCCCATTGAAAAAGAAAACTTCTTGCGAGTTCGAGAAGTTTGATTGAACTCGCGAGAAGTTTTCTTTTTCAGTGGGCTTCCCTGGACACAACACCGAGGAACACGACAGAGCTACAAGTGTCAGGTAGGACGCGCGTCTCGCGGTGGGATGCAATTTGGGGCGGGGACCGGCTGTGCATGCGTTTAAGTAGTTGGGGGGGCTTATTTGGGGGGGCTTATTTCAGCGCATGCGCCGAAAAGCCTGATTGGCCTTATTATGTGGACATGTATTATTTTCGGGGAAACACGGTAAAAAAAACCAGACCTTTTTTTTCGTAACAAAAATGTATGTTTGCCCATATTAAGAAAAAGGAAGATAGAAATAGTGGAATGTTTAGGGGAGAAGGGGCGTTGGTCTTACCTGATACGCCTCTTCTCCGAGTTGTGGATATAGCAGCCAGGAATGGGTTAAATCCGTCTGCTCTCTGATTGGACTGAGTCTGTAAAAAAAAAGCTGTTCAGGTCCCGCCCTTGTCACTATCCTTGACAGCTTGAAACGAAGGAGCGAAGCCACAGACTCAGTTGTGTCACATCCAAGAAAAACATCCTCCTCCTGTACCGAAGCCAACAGTTACATTGACCACACCTGGGCGGGGCTGGCTGCTATATCCACAACTCGGAGAAGAGGCGTATCAGGTAAGACCAACGCCCCTTCTCCCTCATGGTGGATATAGCAGCCAGGAATGGGACATACCAAAGCGAAATGTCCACACGGGTGGGTGAAAGCGGTAGCCCACTGTTGCTGAGGTCCTAATCATGAACAACCTGTTGTAGCACTCTCCGACCGAATGCGGCGTCCGCCGATGCATACACATCCACCTTATAGTGGCGAACAAAGGGTGATGGAGAAGACCACGTAGCAGCTCGGCAGACCTCTTCAAGAGACGCTTGAGTCGCCCAAGCTGCTGAAGTAGCTGCACTCCTCGTGGAGTGGGCCGTGACACGGAGCGGAACCGGCTGCGAGGCAAGCTCGTACGCCCTCGAAATCGTAGACCGTATCCAACGGCCAACCGTGGACGGAGTCACCTTGCGGCCCATGGACGAAGGTTGGAAGGAGACAAATAGAGACTCCGATTTGCGAAAACTGCCAGTCCACTTGATGTAAATGCGAAGCGCGCGGCGGACATCGAGTGTATGCCATTTTTTCTCCGAACGGTGCACCGGGTGCGGACAAAAGCTAGGGAGAACAATCTCCTGCGCACGATGAAACCAAGTATTCACCTTTGGTAGGAAGGCCGGGTCTAAGCGGAGAACCACAGTGTCCACGTGAAAAATGCAGAGATCGGAACAAACCGACAAGGCAGCCAACTCCGAAATCCTGCGGGCCGACGTAATCGCCACCAAAAAGTAAGATGACGTAGTGTCGCGTCCCGTAGTGGTTCATAGGGCGTTTCTGTGAGAGACTGCAGCACCTTAGGCAGGTCCCACGTAGGGTAGCGGTGAATTACTGGCGGCGCAAGGTTGGATGCGCCCCGCAGAAATCGGTGGATCTTGGGGTGCTGGGTCAAAGAGTCGAGTCTCTCCCCCGACAATACGGATGACAACGCCGCCACCTGGCGCCGCAACGTGTTCGGGCTAAGGCCTCTATCCAAGCCGTCTTGGAGGAACTCCAGAACGTCATTTACAGACGCCGCCGATGGAAATATATGCACTTTCTCACACCACCCACAGAAGCATCGCCACGTGGAGTCATAGATGCGGGAGGTGGACGGCCGGCGAGACGCTTGCATCGTGGCAATGACCTTGGAAGAGTGGTTGGCCCTGGTCAGGGCGAGCCGCTCAAGCGCCATGCGGTCATCTTGAGCCACTGCGGGTCTGGATGGTTCAAGGTACCCTGGCTGAGGGAGTCCGGTCGAAGAGGAACCCTCCAAGGAGGAGCGGTGGAGAGACTCACCAAGTCCGCAAACCAAGGCCTGCGAGGCCAGTACGGAGCGAGCAGGACCAATTCCGCTTCCTCCTCCAGGACTTCATACCTGACCTTCGGTATGAGGGGAAGCGGGGGAAAGGCGTAGAGGAGACCTTTGGGCCACGCTATCCATAGAGCGTTCGTCCCTATCGACCCTGGAGTCGCAAATCGAGTCACAAACCTTTCGACCTGGGCGTTGGTCGGAGTCACGAAGAGGTCGACCTTCGGTTGTCCAAACATGGTCGACATCGTCCGGAACAGATCCGGATGCAAATGCCACTCGGTGTGATCCACTGAGGCCCGGCTGAGCCAATCCGCTTGGACATTCGCCACTCCGGATATGTGGTCCACCCGAATGGAAAGAATGGTTCTTTCTCCCCATAGAGCGATACGACGCGCCTCGGTCATTAAGGACTTGGACCTGGTGCCGCCCTGGCGGTTGATGTGCGCTTTGGCCGCAATATTGTCTGTCATGACTAATACATGATGACCGGCTACCACATGCTCGAAGTGGCGCAGGGCGAGATGAATGGCCCGAAGCTCCAGCCAATTGATGCTCCTCTCGTGTTCCCGGGCGCTCCATCGGCCCTGTACCATCTGAGTGGTCATGTGGGCGCCCCAGCCCGTCAGGCTCGCGTCGGTGGTGACAACTAGATGCTCGGGCTCCCGGAACGAGCTGCCCATGGTGATCGCTACGGAGTTCCACCACGCCAGAGACGAGATGACCGTCGACGTTGGCTGAACCTTGACTGGGGAGGAGCCCCTGCCGGACTTCTGAAATGGTAAGAGGAACCATTGGAGTTCACGGGAATGGACCCGGGCCCACGGGACTATTGCGAATGTGGACACCATCTTCCCCAGTAAGCTAGCCAGTGTTGCTAAGGAAGCCGATCTGTCCCTCGAGACCAGATCCTGTATACTAGCCTGTCTGTCTGGGGACAAGTAGACCATACACTGGACCGAATCAATCACCGCCCCCAAATGGAGGATTCTTGTGGAAGGAGTCAAGTGGCTTTTCTCCCGATTAATGGAGAACCCGTGGTGTTCCAGTGCCTGGATCGTGGTCTCCAAGTCCCTCTGGGCCTGAGAATAGAACGAAGATTGAATTAATATATCGTCCAAATAGCACTGGACACGCACGGGCAGAGCCCTTAGAGAGGCCGCAAGGGCCGCCAGCAATTTTGTGAATACCCTAGGGGCCGATGACAGGCCGAATGGCATGGCCCTATATTGGAAATGAGACCCGTTAAATTGGAATCTCAAGTATTGCCGATGGAGCGGATCAATCGGCACACATAAGTAAGCCTCTGTGAGGTCAATCGAAGTGAGGAAGTTGCCCTTCCTAACGCCCTCCAAGATGGTGGACAGTGAGTGCATTTTAAACCGTCTATAGATGATATAACGGTTAAGCCGTTTCAAATCCAGAACCGGTCTCCATCCCCCTGAAGATTTGGGAACAAGGAACAAGATCGAGTAGAATCCTTGTCCACGTTGATCCTCAGGGACGGCCTCGATGGCATGGATATCCAGCAAATGCTGAATAGCTGTCTCCATGAGGATCCTCTTGGCCGGTACCCGAGAAACCGGACACCGGAGACAAAATCTAGGGGGAATGGAGCGGAATTCTAGGGACAGACCGGATCTTATGGTCTGTCTCACCCAAGTGTCCGAAGTGGACTCTCCCCCATCGGTCCGCAAAATAGGCCAGCCGGCCTCCGATGGGGTGCTCGGGAATACACTCACTGGGGATGTCGGAACGAACGACTTCCTCCCCCTCGAAAGGGCCGTTTACCCTTAAAGGAACGACCCCTGTCCGCTCTGTCCGGATGAGGCCTCTGGCGTTGACTAGGACCACCATAAGCCCTCTGGGAAAAGGCCCCCATACCCAAAGACCGGAAAGATGGGCGACAGAAGTACGGAGACGGCCTGGAGTCCCCACGCCTGGAGATTGACGAGAGAATCTTCCGACGGTCTTTAGTTTCCATCAACAGCGGTTCGAGGCAGTCGCCAAACAAACGGTCCCCGGCGAAAGCAGCAGTTGCCAACCTCCATTTGTGGCGCACGTCCGCCTGCCAGGACTTAAGCCACAGCATTCGTCGTGCCGCGACCGACGCTCCAATGGACTTAGATGTGAACCGGGCCGCGTTTAGTGTGGCATCTGCGGTCAGTTGAGCCGCTGCGATCAGTTTGTTGATGTCCTGCCTCAGGTGCACCTCCGAGGAAGGAGTAGTCTCCAGTAATTGACGCAGCCAAATTAAGGATGCACGAGAGAAAAAAGACGCGGTGGTAGATGCGCGAACAGCCCACGCCGCGGCCTGATGAGAACGCTGCAAGGACTGCTCTGACCTACGGTCTTCCGGGCGTAAGGCCTCAGCTGGGTCACCGGGCATGGCAGAAGTTGTATGCAGAGCCAGCACCGGGGAATCGACAGAAGGGACCTGAAGCGACTTAGCCAAGTCAGGGGCCATGTTGTACAGCCGCCTCTCCGAGGTCAATGGATTGGGCCCCGTGCCCGGAGCCGACCACTGGCGGGTAATGATATCAACAAAGAGCTTGGGAGATGGTACCACCTCTTCCTCAGAGGGACGTTCTAGGAACAAGGGATCGGTAAGATCCTGGGATGACGATTGCTCAGGCTCAGATGATGGCGGAGCTAAACCAGCCGCAATCTTCGCCTTGTGTAGTAGCGAATGAAACAACTGAAAGGGAAAAAGTCCCGTAACCGATGATTGCTCTACAGGCCGGCTCTCATCCTCAGAAAGCTCAAGTTCTGAGTACCCTGCCGCTTCGGATACCAGAGATCCCTCATCTCCTGAGGACTGGTCTGATCCCTGCTCGTAGTCCTCCTGGTTGTAAGGCGATTCAGTATAGTGACCATGCCCATAGCGGCCAGCCTTGTCGCCATGACGGCCATGCCGTGACTGTTGAAGGCCCTCTGCGATGCCCTGGTGAATAGCTTCCTGGACAACCGCCCGCATATCCTCGGTCAAAACCGGGTGGCTCTCCTCCATAAGCCTCTGGCCAGCGGCCATAGGGGTGAAGGTCGCCTCAGGGACGGGCCGCTGTCTGGCCACAGGAGCCGATGTATGCTCCGATAGGGGAAGAAAGGCGGAACCCGCTCCCCACAGATCCGTATTGGTACTAGGTACAACTGAATCAAGGCGAGAGGTGCCTTCTCCCGGATCAATTGACATCGCAATGGTAGAAGCGGCCGATGTAGAAGGCCCTGCGCTTGTGCCGATGCGCTGTGCCGCCTTGTCGCACAGTTTGTCTAGTACTCTGTGGCGACGGCGCTCTGCAGATGTCAGAGCCGTAGAGGAGGCAAAATCCGAGGGAGTATCCCTGGCCTCATGCGAGGAGCGATGAGACTCCCCAGACCTGTGGCAGCCTTTCTGACCTCTGCTAGTGCCAGATTTAGAAGTGGGGGGAGCCTTGGATGCCATGACAATGGCCAATAGTCAGGGAGGCTGCAGACTTCCTGAGGGAAAATGCTGGGTTGTTTAGATGTGCAAGTGCAAGTTGGAAGAAGCAATCTGACCAATTAATAAGCCGTGCCCTGGTGGGGCTTGGCCACGTGACAGTTTAGGCAGCCCAAACGTTGTTGAATGAGACACAGCAAGATGCCCCTGTTATCTGGCCAGTGAGCCGTGCCTTGGTGAGGCGTGGCATAAAAGGAAGCCGTGCTCTTTTTGGGGCTTGGCGCAGCCTGACCCCCACTGCCGTGCCTTTGTGGGGCGTGGCAGGCTGCCAGTCAGTGAGCGCAAAAGCTCGCCTCAGCTGTGACTGACTGGCGGCTTGAATTGCTTTGGGGCGGCTTTAGGAAGGCTGTCACACCCTTCCTAGGGGCAAGCAATCCTCTCAATAAAGCTGGAGATAAATCTCTTTATGCTGCCGGATATCTCCACAGAGAGGCGCTAATGCTCTGTGATGGAGGAAACCTCCCTCTGCTGCCTGAATAGTTTTCCACAGGGAGGGGTTGCCGCTCCCTAATGTAGCTCGCACGGAAGGTAATTAAGAGTAGAATAGTCCTTGATCATCTGGCAGTGAAATTATGGACTTTAAACTCCCATCCGTTTGGGCCGCTTTGAAATTAAAGCCAAAGGAAAAAAGGTGTCGTTTTAAAAGAAGCCTCTGCCTTCGCGCCAAAATCAGCTCCAAAATGGCCGGCGCAACTGCCGTTCCCCTCAAGGAGCCTCTAATCTCCCTTCCGACAGTCCCTCCAAGGAGGGCAGCCACAGGGGCCGATGCCCCCCCTGGCAGATGCTCAGGTGAAGGCAAAAGATTAGCTGCAACAGCGATCCGAAATTGCAATAACAATAGGGATCATTTCCCAGAGGTAATAATGACAGGCAGCTCAAAGCTGTCAGATCGTAGGCAAGTCACACGGAACGGAGTAACTTACAGTCTGAAGAAATAATCATCCAATGCAGAAGACAACCAGAATTATCCCTACTAACCAGGCAAATTCACTCAGGGCTACCAAAGGTGGAATAACAACCCGGAATAGGTTAATGGACCAGGAGGGAGATGTGACACAACTTTCCTCGCTGAGCGACTGAGTGAAAAAGCTGTCAAGGATAGTGACAAGGGCGGGACCTGAACAGCTTTTTTTTTACAGACTCAGTCCAATCAGAGAGCAGACGGATTTAACCCATTCCTGGCTGCTATATCCACCATGAGGGAGAATTGTAAGGAAGGAAGGGTGATGAACATCACAATGGACATTAAAGTCAAGTGCTCCCCCATTCAAATCTTGGTGGGACAGAGTGCTATGGAACTTCCTACCTTTCAAAATTTGCCCTTCTGATTTAGATGTCTCTGTCTAAACAAATTATACCATTAATAGAAAAAATTGGCAAATAAAATATAGTAGATTATTAAAAGAAAACATTTGTGGATGCCAATGAAACTACTATAACCGTGATGGCGAACCTATGGCACGGGTGCCAGAGGTGGCATGCAGTGCCCGCTCTGTGGGCACGTGAGCCGTCGCCCCAGCTCAGCTCTGCCACGCATGTGCACGCGCCTCCCGCCGGCCAGCTGGTCTTCGGGTCTCTGCTGTGCATGCACGGGGGGGTGCATGTGGGGGGGCGCGTGCATGCATGGGGTGGGGTGGAGCGCATGCACAGGGCCATGGGCACATACGCAGGGCGCATGCACAGGGGCCGCGCACGCATTGCATTTTGGGGGTTCAGGCGCGCACGCACTTTGGGCACTCGGTCCGGAAAAGGTTAGCCATCACTGTACTATAATGAAACTTGACCATGGAAATGACTTCGGACAATGCTGGCTCCCTCAGCTAAGAAACTGAGATGAGCACTATCCCCTAGAGTTGTACGTGATTGGATAGGGGAAACCTTTACATTTATAATGAAACTGTGATATACATTAAACATTTGAAAATCCTCTCCCTCCTCCCCTGTTGTTAGGTGGTTGACTAGAGATAATACTGCTGGAAATGAATAAATGACTCAATTAGGAATTGAGTTTCCTATGGGCAGAATGGCTACATTCAGGCAACGTGCTTAATCTAGTTGTGGATTTACCCATTTTATGCGCTCGCACAATACCCTGAATCATAAACCAATAAAATAGGCAAGATTTTCACAATGTGCTAAGCCAACAACTAATCAAACAACCCTATCATGTCACCCCTAGTCCTTCTTTTCATAAGACTAGATATACTTAACTTCATGTCATATGTGATCATTTGATGCAGGTACATGGTTTTTTAGTGGAACAGACAACTATAAGCCTCTCTCAAGCAGTGCGTCTCCGGACTTACTGTACAGAACCTCTACAGCTGTTCTAACTTCCAAGCTTTGCCAACCCCAACTCTCCTCCAGCTGGATCTCAGTCAGCAGTTCTTAAATACATGGTGATTCATAGAAAACAAGCACTTGGCAAAATGTGTTAGTTCTTCAAACAAGGTGTAGATACTTTAAAACAGTATTACATGAATCCTACAGTAAATGGCAATAAGAACTTGTGAGCTAAAGAAAACATCTGTAGAGTACAAAGTCACCATATTAACCTTGACCCCACTCTTCAGCCCATCCTAAACTCAACTGGTGAACCATGATGGTTCACTTTTGAACTATTTACATTCCAGCTGTTCATGATAAGACCATCAAAATCTAATGAAAATCATAGTAAGCCACTATAACAACTGTAAAATAATAAGAAATCATTCTTGAATTCCTTTTTCCCCCTTGCCCTTCACATTCCCTTTTATGCTATGTCTCATGTTGTATATGTACAGGGGGGTAGGAGGTGCCTCTGAGTCAGTTTTGACTAGTGACAATTCCTGGACAAATCCCTGTAGTTTTCTTGGCAATGTTTTTAAAAGTGGTTTGCCATTCCTTCCTTCCTTCCTAGGGCTGAGAGAGATGAACTGGCCCAAAGTCACCCAGCTGGAATCATACCTAAGGAAGGATTAGAACTCTCAGTCTCCCAATTTCTAAGCCTGATGCCTTAATCACTGCACCAAACTATGTTTGCCTGTCATATTTCTATTGCTCTTTAAAATACAATGAGAATCTTTTACACTGAAAAGTAGCATTATAAGGCCACTAATAACAACCCAAAACCATAACTTACCAGAATCATGACTGCTAGTATGTCACAAAAGAGCATGCAAATTTTTAACTTCTTCATAATTCTTAAATAAGTAAAATGTTAATAAAGCAAAAGAATTTATTTATTTATTTATTTATTTGGATATTTCTATAACACCCAACATAAAGCTAGCTAGATATTTGGCAACTTAGAATCTTGAAGTAAGTAAATCCGATTGTTATATTTAAAAGAAGGGAGAGGGAGACAGAAATCTTGCCAGATCTCTTCTGATATTTTGGCTAGTATTAAAGAGCTATAGACTACTGGTTTACTTTCCTGTGAACCAGTGGTGGGTTGCTGCCGGTTCGGACCGGTTCTCCCATACCGGTAGTGGAAATTTGCATCCGTTCGCCGAACTGGCAGCAATGGCCGGCTGTCCATGCCCCCGAACCGGTCCTCCGGTCGCCGCGGCTGGAAAAGAAACCTCTGCGCATGCGCAGAGGCTTCTGCGCATGCGCAAAGGGTCATTTCCACATCGTGACATAGGCACTTCCGTCGCGATGTGAACCGGTAGGGAAGGTAAGTGGAACCCACCCCTGCTGTGAACCAACATAATCAAGTTTGCTTCAAATAATTAATTAAACCCTCAGAAAGTTTCAATTCTCAATTATCATATTTAGTTTACATATGAATGGGAAAAGCAAACATTGTATTAGTTTCTACTAAGAATCTGCACAAGTTCAGACAGAGATCCCAGCAAAATCTAGTCACATATATAGACATGCAGAAGACATATTTTTTGTTCCAGATTTGCTTTCGGCCATCAGTTTAACAATAAGAATTTTCCAAATTCCTGAGAGAAATTTGGAGATTACTGAGCATCTCCAAAAATAATGAATAGTATATGACTAATATCATTTTTTATTTAACTCTAAACTCAGCTTAAGTAATTACGATGATTTCTGACAGATAGAATGGGAGCAAATAAAAACCAAAAAATGTAGGAGAGCTTAGGAAAGGTTGAATGATGCCAAGTCTGTCTCTAAAACTGAACAAAGTCTAGAGGCTAAAATGGACAAAAGAACCCAAATAAGAGCCAGTTTGTTATAGTGGTTAAGGTCCTGGCCTAGAAACCAGTAGATTCCGACTTCTAGTCCTGCCTTAGGCATGAGAGCTGGTTGGGGGATCTTGAGCCAGCCACTTTGTCTCAACACAACCCACCTCACAGGGTTGTTGTTGTGGGGAGAATAGGAGGAGGAAGGAGTACTTATGTACGTTCACCACCTGGACTTATTTATAAAATAATTCAGATCCGAATAAATAATAAATAAGGCAGGATTTTAAAAATCTAACAAAAAATGAATAAAATTACAGTTACCGGTACTAGCGGGGATTTTTGCAGATTTTACAGTAAAACTATCTTCAGCAGTATCTGGAATATAAATTTCCTACTGGCAACACTGTTTAATTGGCTCTTTCCCCATTTTCCTTTCAATTTAAATTAATTTCTTTTTTTGTAGATTATGGGAAAGCTGGATTATGCCAAGAATGCCCATTGTGTTCCAAGTCTGTTTCTTTGATATTTTGGTGTAATGAATGTTCTTAGCTCCAGATGAAATATGTTTTTATCATAAAACTAACACTGAGAACTTTATTCATCTTTCAGAACCAGGTAGAACAACTTTTATTTCAGAAAATTTTCCTTTCTGTCAGGTGATGTGTCATTACGTTGTGTTTTTAAAATATCAGAATTGCTTTGCTCTTCTTAAACATTTTTCCTATTTCAGCTTTTTTTTTTACCATTATAATGAGTTTGATTATAAAGTCCATTATAGTCATCACTGCTATTTTATATATGATAACCTGAAAGAAATCACTTTGGTGGAGATTGCTTCTGAGTAAAACTAACATAGGATTGCTTTAAATGACCTTATGGATTACCACAGAGAAGAAATTCAAAGAATAGAGTGCTCTGATCCACTAAAGTACTATTATTAAACTAATTATTAACATACAACTCAATAAAATAACATGGAATATATCAAAGGAGAAATATTTTTCATGATTTGGTATTAATCTTTGAAAATGAGTCAAAAGGGTGGGAATGATAACAGCCCTAGTCACCAAAGCACATTGCTATAATAAAACTTCCCTAAACAAAAATGAAGGAGAAAGAATATAGAATTTAATATATACAGAGGAATGGTTTCAAACGTGTTATACCAACAGAAAATAATTGGGGATTCTTTTATAGACCTAATATTAATAGAAATTTTTCTCTAAAGAAGAAGGAATTTAAATCACAGTCCTTTCAAATATGATATAACTACTGTAGACAGGAGGGATCTTAATACAAAGAGAAAACAATTCATAATTCATCCATTTTTATCATTAAGTATTTATGGTAGTTACCACGTAGTTAATCATTTTAACAGAATGCCAACAGTCTCATAGGAAACAACATGTATTTTTTACATTGGGTGAAAATGTTGGCTTCGGTTTGACTTTTACACATAGAGCTAATGATGAGGCCATCATTATGGATTTCTGTCTTAATGTTAATCTCATGCAATAGACCCAAGTACATTCAAGTACACACTCTAATTTACTTCCTTAGTACTACCTGACTACACAATAATCTTGTAGAGACATTCTGAAATCATTGTTAATTGTAATACATGAATTTATAGGAAGTCAAAAAGTATTTAATTACATAAATGAATTAAACTCTATGTTATTAGTGCTAGCATTTTAAAATGGTACATATGTATTCATTTTTTTTCTTTTTTTATGAATCTGAACTTATTTTGATCAAGAACTATTGATGAACTTCAAGATTGTTTTATAACATCCAAAAACAAGATACTGTAGCCTATTGAGAAGAAACAATCATTGTATATACCACTATATCAGAAAGAAGAAAACTATCTGAAGCATTGCTCTCATTCTTCATGCTAGCAAAGTTTTGCTTGTGCTGTTTCAAAGAATAGAACCATATATGGGAAGAGAAATGCCAAATGAACAGAGAAGATTCAGACAAGGGAGAGGGGCAGAAAATCAAACAGAAACAATTAAAGCAATGCTTCTCCTAGTAGTAAGAAAACTGGACACTGAGAAAAAGAAAGATCTGCATTAATGGAGTTAGAGACAATGACTAAGTTTACAGAATAAGAAGAACCATTCAGTCAGTTCAGTAAGAAAATAAAGACTGTAAGCTCCCTTGAGACAATGATTAGCAAACAGAAGTTTACATACTTCGTGCATGTAACATGATCTGACAATGGAGGAAAAAAATAATCATGATCAAGAATCTGAGGGAAGTAAAAGAAGGGGAGGCAGTGAGAATGCCTCTGGGGAGAGGTATGTTTGGAGGGTCTTTGGAATGGAATGGAATGGAATGGAATGGAATGGAATAGAATAGAATAGAATAGAATAGAATAGAATAGAATAGAATAGAATAGAATAGAATAGAATAGAATAGAATAGAATAGAATAGAATAGAATAGAATAGAATAGAATAGAATAGAATAGAATAGAATAGAATAGAATTCTTTATTGGCCAGGTGTGATTGGACACACAAGGAATTTGTCTTTGGTGCATATGCTCTCAGTGTACATAAAGAAAAATAAAATACATTCATCAAGAATCATAAGATACAACAGTGATAGTCATAGGTTACTAATAAGCTATCAAATCATACTAGGAAACAAATAAAACAATATAAATTGTAAAGATACAAGCAACATAGTTATAGTCATAAGTGGGAAGAGACAGGTACTAGGAAGGATGAGAAGAATAATAGTAATACAGTAATAGTAATAGTACAGTAATAGTAATAATACAGTAATAATAATATAATAGTAATAAATTTTTCTACATAATATAAGAAATTGGATCCAGTTCAATGAGATCTAACCAATAATTTATTACATTACAATTAGAAATGGAGAAATGCTCCCTTTTCTCCCTGTTTAAGTCAAAATATGCTCAGTAATTATGCATATGCTCACTAATAATGATCACATAAATTCAGGAATTACACATTTCTCTTACTCCCAGGATTTAAATGAGCCACTAATTATTGTTTATACCAGCAGGCAAAGGATAATAATAATATAGCAATAGCAATAGCACTTAGAGTTATATACCGCTTTACAGTGCTTTTACAGCCCTCTCTAAGCGGTTTACAGAGTCAGCATATTGCCCCCAAATCCGGGTCCTCATTTTACTGACCTCGGAAGGATGGAAGGCTGAGTTAACCTTGAGCCTGGTGAGATTCAAACTACCAAATTGCAGGCAGTCGGCAGTCAGCAGAAGTAGCCTGCAGTACTGAAGTCTAACCACTGCACCACCACGGCTGTTATATATAGGTAATTCTTGACTTACAACCAGTCATTTTTGCAATCATGAAAACCTTGGGACAGATGCTTTACAGTCCATAAAGCACTTTCCGCTGTCGTAAAGCATCACACACACACACACACACACACACACACACACTCTTACATGACCACATTTTGGGTGCTTGGCAACGTGTTCACATTTACAACAGGTTGCCAAGTGTCCTGTGAATATGTGATTGCCATTTGCCATCTTCTCTGTCAGCTTTCCTAGAAAGTCAATGGGGAAGCCAGCAGGAAAGGTTGCAAGAAGAAGAGAGGTTGGATTTGAAGTTCATTCCCCCAGTGCACTGAGGGATTTCCCCTCTCCTCCCTGCAGAGAAAGGATATCCTTCTGCTGGACGAATGGACCTCAAATCTGGTAAAAACACTAGCAAACGCTATTGTTGTGGAAAACTCAGAACAATGCTATTCACTAGCATTTCCCCCTCCAGAGGGAAAAAGCTAGTGGGTGCCATCATTACGAACCTCCCAGAGCGATGGCACTCATGTTTGTTTCCCCAGCAGGGCGGGTAGAGGGCTCAGGTCTCCTGGGTGTAGTGGTAAGCCTGGGCTCTCCCCCCATCCCTCACTACACCTTGGCACTTCAGGTCCTCTCTCTCACACTCCATTTAACCCATGCAGTCACTTAACAACTGCAATTAGAAACGCTGGGATTGCAGTCAATGAGTGAAGTAATTATTTGGAGTCTCACTTAATTAATGACTGCTATGTTCAACAACTGAGATTCCAGATCCACTTGGGGTCGTAAATGGAGGACTATCTGTACTCTGGTTCTTTAACCTGGTGGCACAGTAGTTAAAGGGCAGGATTGCAGGCAAACTCTGCCCACAACTTGGAGTTCGATCCTGACTAACCCTGCACTTGCAGAAAAACATGAGGAAGAAAAAAAGTATGCAAATTATCATCACAAGTAATACACTTTTGTACAAATACTGAGTCACAGAATCTTATTTAGCATACCAGGATGAGGAAGAACAGCGGATTTGTTCATTATAATCTATGGCAATTCAGATTCCAGATTTCAGTTACAGAAGACAGAAACACAGATTAGAGTTTGGCTGCCCATGAGCTTGATACCCAAATATCTATCTTGTAAGGTTAGTGTTCATCCCAAACAGCACTGATAAACTCCAAATGTTATAGTCATAAAATATGCTGAAAAACTGTATAATCATTCTCAGATGATGCAGAAATTATGAAAAGTTATTTAATCCAGAAGAAATACATCTGATCAAACAAAGTATTTCAAATCAGGTTGCAGTATATTAAATTCAACTAGCCAAACTTCTTATTTCCTTATCCTTATCAGAAAGTCCTTTTCAAAATGTCCCTGTTGTGAATGGGTAATGGATTTGTGAGTCGTTACCCAAAGAACCATTTTTACTCAATTTTGGGTAATTTATCCAGGTTTGGGAGGAACAAACTAGATTGGTCTGCACTAAAAAAAAGTGGGAATCTATTGAAAGAAATTGAAAGAATAGAATGGAAGCAGTGGATAGGACTGCCTTCTTCCATTATTCCACCCCTGAGAGAGCACTTCATGTTGAGAGGTTTTTCAAGTGAGCAGGTCCACTCATTTCATAACACATTTCCATGTTAGCCAGTGGAAAAATCTGGTCAATGGGTCAGTCTTCTAAGCAGGATTGCACTACATTCTGATTTTTATAACGAATATGTTTCTTCTATATGCACTTGAATTTTTTTTACTTCATTCTATTCCAAATTAACAGGTTTCGCATTCCATTTTGCAAGAATCCATCTTCACATATTAATGTAGGGCTTTCTATAAAAAGTGGGAATCAAAACATCTTCCTTTCAAGACTGCAAATAAGGTATATGCATTTGACCATTCCACATTCACTAAGCACCTGAATACAATAAAGAAGAGTTTCCCCAAGTTGCTATCTCACTACATCTGCTTTATATCAAGCAGCTATATTAGACATTGCAAGATGTCCTTACCTACAATGTCTTCATAGGCATTCTCTTCTAAAGTGCTCTTAGATCCAAACTTGTTCTGACTGTCAGTACCATTCTCACTTGGGGAGGGAGGATACAATGACTGGAGGCTTGAAGCATCTTCAAATTCAAAGGATTTTCTATAGGGGACAAAAGATAATACAATCGTTTGTGACTGCGAGTGCTAAAACTTTTTTAAAAATGGAAGTTGTCAAAAGAAAAAGGCATTTATATGATTGCCTTCTCCCACATCATATTGAACAAGATCCAAACTATTCTTCGTATGTTTTGTTGGGACTTGTTTTGCTATAACATCACTTTCAACTAGTTAAGCAAGAAATATTTCTTTATTGTGGGCTTCCCCACTACCACAATATGATTTTAGGCCAATGCTGATTTATCAGATTTTTTTTTCTCCTATGTGCCTCTGTAATTTGACAGAATCTATGTTTGATCATAAGTTGATGGATATGAGTATTTTTTTTCAAAATCACCGTGACAGGTAAAACAAGTAGATTACTTGAATTCGCTGCATGCTTGGAGAACAGTGGAAAGAGACAAGACTGCTTTGCCTTTCTCTGGTAGAGCAGTACATTTGGGCTGGTGCATATCCTTATAGGTAACTTACTTTGCTGTGAGCCACTTAATGCTACTAATATGCTGTGGATACTCTGACATTGGGATTGAGGAGCCTCTCTCAGAGACACTGTATTTCTGAAACTTAATCTTAAAAAAAAGAAAAATGAATGGACCAGCCAAGAGAGGAGAACCTGTTCATATACTCTGCCTCCAATGGCAGTGATTTGAATAGAAATACCACTTAAGATTTATATACCTCTTCACAGTGCTTTGCAGCCCTCTTTAAGTGGTTTTACAGAGTCAGCATGTTGCCCCCAACAATCTGAGCCATTTTACCGACCTCAGAAGGATGGAAGGCTGAGTCAACCTTAAGCCGGTGGGAATCGAACCCCTGGCAGTCAGCAGAATTAGCCTGCAATACTGCAGCTGGCAAGATAATCTTTCCAGTAGACGTACACTCTAGTTTCTTGCAATATTATCTGGCTAAAGCCTCAGCCATCTGAATATACCCATGGCATTCAAGACTAAAATAAACTCTCTGCTCATTCTGATCCTAGCCTAACGGTATTGTACTTACATTATAAAGGAAGATGCAACAAATAATTGTTCTCAGATACCATCATTGCTTCAGTCAAGAGTTTCCAAAACATTTGTGTCTTATATTCCATGACTTCCAAAATAAAATAAAATGTAAATTTCAAGATCGCTCTTGTGGTGATTAGATCTTGTATTCAACGATACACAGTCTTCTACATACAGCACATAAGCTACTCATAACTTATCTCCCTGCTTGAAAAGCAAACATTATTTTTGCTTATTTTTGTCATGATGAGAAATCCCAGAAGCAGGTGGCAAGATCATTTCTTTTAAGCATCTCCTCCCACCAGAATATTTTATTTGGTCAAGTTGTTCTGACAGTACCCATTTTAATAAAAACAAGACAGTACCCAAGAACATCCAGTTTGGTTTATTAAGAGTACTGAATATCAGCTTTGCTACTGACCAACTTTAAAATTATTTACAAGAACTGTATGTACACATCCAAATAAATCTGAAACTCAACAGTTTGGTTCCCAAGAACTGCACATGAGGTTCCGTTTCCCAATGAGACTCTTACTCTTCTCGTTACACACACAAGAACTCTTCTGATGATGCTTGTGCCCATTAAATTCAAAATATAGTGTGCAGCTTTATATGAAGCTTTTCTTCACTTAAAAAAGAGGTTCAGGTCAGCATCCTAGAAATTAACTGGGACTAAATCACACGGGGAAATGTAATCCAGCAGCGTTAGCCATTCAAAAAAAAATATCTTCAATATACATTTTAAAAAATGTTCCAACACAACTAGCTAAAGGATAGGCAAGGCTTGGCAAAAATAGAGGAGCTTTGCACAAGTGGAACTGTCAATCTGTCATAAATTCTTTGATTACAAATTCTGTACTCTGTACAATACTCTGACAAGCAAGCATAGCCAAGCAGAAACATTCTATTCTCATTAAGAATCATCATGACGACACATAAAACGCTCTGAACTTGCTTGTTTTCTTGCAGACGTTTCATTACCCTAACTAGGTAACATCATCAGTGCTAATGATGAAGATGATGCACTAGCACTGATGAGGTTACCTATTTAGGGTAATGAAATGTCTGCAAGAAAACAAGCAAGGTCAGAGAGCACCAAAGACCACTCATTTCAACCCTGAGCTACAAATATTCTCCTTTATTGATACTTGAAATGCTGCTTGCAACTATATAATGAAATTGCACAAACTATTCAGAAATGTTTTACCCTTATATTTTGTGGGAGTTTTGCCTTGCATTTGGGAGAAATTGATGGATATTTTTTTCCACCAGATTCCATCAGTAAATTTCTCCATCTTGAACAGATTGCCTGACCGAACTAGGATTTCAGTACACGATCTTGGCCATTTCAGATCTTTCTACGTCACTGAAATCCCATCAGAGTGTAACTGAAAATAAGGAAAGTGGGTTTTTTTTAATGACAAGACAGGACGTAAATGTAATAAATTGTGTGAAATAAGAAAATATATCCACAACTGAAGGTTTTGAATTAGATAACCAATGGCTTTGTGCTAGGTACAGGAGCTAGAGTTTAGATAATTTTACTGCATCCCAATAAGCCATGAAAACTCATGAGGATCAGGATTAATCAAGGGATTAAATATGAAGCTGAGAGGGAGGAGCAGTAAGACAATTTGTACAAAGCATCTTCACAGTCGTTATAGAAAAATAATAGAAATAGATGTTCTTTATTTAAGAATTTTCCAGTTTGTATTTGCTGCAGTAAAAGTCAATCCCTCCGGCAACTACAGCAGCTAGCAGACTCTAGTAGCATTTGGAACAACATACTGTACTTGACAAAACCCAATTAACAGGGCATGACGGCCATTGAGTCTACAGCGTGAAAGTGGTGGCCTAATTCTGCTTGCTTTCACTCTCATCTGAAAAGCATTACCTTAAGAAGGAGAGGTTTCTTGCTCTGCAGAAATGTCTCCCCAATATTTAAGGGTATAGGACAATAGCTTTCCATGTTTACCTATTTGGGGATTTTCTGTGAAAGCGCGACTCTTTTTTCGGTCTCCGTGTGGCAGGGGGAGCAGGCGTTGATGGAAGAGGGGGAGGGACAGCAGCCATTGGCGAAGGAGGTAGTCCGTTGCTTGATTTACTTGTATGGTTCTTGTCAGCTTCATACTCAAAGGTGCGTTTCGGCTTAGGCACAGGATTTACCGCTGTGTTTGCCAGGCTCTCTGGAAGCAGCTTAGAACTAAAAGAACTAACTTTGGTAGTTAGCCCATGCAGCATTTTACTAATTTTTTCAGTCTCTGTGGGTGTCTCCAGATTACTCCCACAAGTAATGTTCCCTGCTTTGCTATCATTTGCAATCTCAGTCAAGCTCTCTGAAACCCCTAAAGTCAAAGACTTCTTTCTGCCTCTATCCACATTGTAGCAGCTACTTGGCAACTGAGGAAGTCCCCGGCCAGGTTGTTCTTTTAAGGCCTGTTCAATTTTCTGGATTCTGTTTAGCACAGCAGAGCTTTCTTTCGGAACCCCCTTGAGAAAGGCATTGGTGGACTCAATCCGGCTCAGTCGCTTTTCAAACCGGTGGCAGGAATCTCTGTCTAGAAATTCATCCTCTTCTGTTTCTGGGTAGGAACATTCAGAAAATGTTCTGCTCATCCTCTGGAAGCCTTTGTATTCAAAAGCCTTCTCACTGCATGGAGAAGGCAACATACTAGGGCAGCTCTCACTGCCTGACCTCTCCCCAACATCCCTCTTGTCCAAGCAGACACTCATTCTAGGGGAAGGCTGTTTGCGGCATTCCCATTCCGTTATCTTCTGCCTGATATCAAGAGCTTGTGAATGGACACTGACCCGGCTGAGAGAGATGTTACGTAGGTTGGCTGCTGTTCCCAAGGAGAGAGAGCTCCGTCTAAGCTGCCAGTTGCCTACGTCTTCGCCATCCTGACCCTCATTGGATACCTCCTTTTGCTCATGTCCCTGGAAGACAGAGACCCTTTTATCTAGGCATCCAATGCTGATGGCTTTGAGTGGATGATGTGGAGATTCTGTATCTGAGGGGGAAGTTGAGGTGCTTCTTAAGGCAATTCCCCACTTAGTTTGATCTTTAAGGAAGACTCTGGAATTGGAAACTTTGGTGAAATTGCCAGAACAGCAGGATTCCTCACTATCACTGAGTGGATGTGTTTTGGGGCTTCTTTGTTGATAAAGAAGAGGTGGTGGAGACACTGACTGACACCTGGAAGTGAGAAGACAAATACCATTTAGCCAACTAGCTATGTAAATAAATGAGCAAATAAGCAGGTAAAGTAAATATGAATGACTTTTGTTTTGTTTTTAAAGTTTAAAAAAAACCCAAGCGATATCAGTTTTAATACATAATTTATCAAGTAGGGATTTTTTTAAAAAAAATTTTGAAAGAGTATTAGAAGTGTCATAATTAAGTTGATTAACATTTATCAATTACAGCATTCTCTGTCCAACATGGGCAACTAATTCAGAAGGAAGATTTAAAACTTGATTGCTTATTTATGTCTTCTCTTCTGCTCTTTAATAGGTACAGTGTATGTTTTCTTACAATGAGAACTCTGATGGTTGGAGTGGATGATTATGATGACAAAAAAACAAACAAACACCCCAATCCTTTCTTCCCTGAAATTGTAAATAAATTATAAATAAGCCCCACTACCATCTTCTGGAAACTATCATTTGGGGATCTGAATCATTATGAAATGAGACTCACTTCCTTAAGCTGGCTTGGAAGAATACCATGCTCTGTAATAATGACAGCTAAAAGTCCAATAGGGACACAGTCTCTTTGCCTGTTTTCCAGATCAACATTTAGCATAGTTAAAGTTAATTCAATGCAAGCTAGGCCTAAAAACAAATGGAAACAGATCCCAATGTTCTGTTTTATCCAAGAGCTACTATCTCTAAAAAGGTAAAAGACAAAGTGATTATTATTTACCTGTTAGGATCTAAGAAAGGTTTCTTCTACACTACTACAAATGCACATAATAAAGTTCAGAGAGACTGGTGAATTGATTTCTAAGGTTGCAGTGATGAGAAAAGAGGAGAGAGAGGAGAGAGAGGAGAGAGAGAGGGAGAGGGAGGGAGCAGGACTATCTGCATATCCTTTCACAACATTTAGGTTAAGGAAGATTTTGCGTCTTATTTTATTTGCAGTGTCGATTAAAAAAAAAAAAAACCGAGGCAGGACATGTGATTACCATAAAACAGAGGTCTTCAAACTTGGCAACTTTAAGACTTGTGGACTTCAACTCCCAGTGGACTTCAACTCCCATAGCTGGCTGGAGAATTCTGGGAGTTGAAGTCCGCAAGTCTTAAAGTTGCCAAGTTTGGGGACCCCTGCCATAAAACACTATTCCTTCACTTATTCCTGTTTTATAGTTTGTAGGGGGGTGGGCACCTCCAGCTTCCCTAAGAATACTTTATTCAATTTATATCTTTTCCATACCGTCAATGGGTATTTTTTCCTACTGCTTATTCCTGAATTAATAATGATCCCTTTCTGTTTTCTTTCATTCCCACCTTCTGAATTCTAGGGGTAAGAAACTATCCTTCCTGCACCAATGCTACAGTTCTTAACTAATGCAATTCTCATGATTGCTAAAGGAGGGGGGGGAATCAAAGAGTTAATTTGAGGAAGCCAGATTTCTTTTATAAACTACTCACATAAACCAAACCAGAAACCCAATGATTATAACTCTTGGAAAAGAGATTTAGGTTATTTTAAAAATGGGAAGAACTCTGTGGGACTCAAATGTGTACAGATACATTCTGTTGGAGTAGGAGAAAGATGTAAGGAATGTGTGAAAATTACAAATGTAATTAAAAGTCAGGAATGTACAGCAGGAATGAGGAATCCCACTCTGGTAACCAGCTGTGAACAGACAAAAAAGGAGCAGTTTATGTATTCCTTCCTTGTAAGCAATGTCAGTGAGGAGAAAATTTCCACAGCTACTCAACCTGCTATTCAGTCATCACGACAGCACTCTATCTGTATAACATGCAAACACTTATGGCAGGTTGTTATAACATGAGACTTCTGTTCTTGGTGACAACTGTAAACTCAGGTGTGTCCAATTCAAACTTACAATAACTCCATCAACTCTGAAGTTATGGAATTCTCAAGGATTCAACTAAGACTGAAATTTTCAGTAAAGACACTATTTTCCATCTGCTTCCTTCATTTAAAAAATGGAAAAACAAAACTATTTGAGTGTATTGATGACATAAAAAATCAAGACCTTGTTTTTTCTGATTGGAGATGCTAACAAAACAAAACCAAAGAGTTGTCTCCAAGGTACAGCTGTTTCTTCTCCAGGAAAGGTGTGCCTTCATAGTAACAACCTAGACCCGTGATGGCGAACCTATGGCACGGGTGCCACAGGTGGCACGCGGAGCCATATCTGAGGGCACGCGAGGCGTTGCCCTATGTCAGCTCCAGCGCGCATGTGCGCACTGGCCAGTTTATTTTCGGCCTTCCGGAGGGTGGGGGGAGGCCGTTTTCGCCCTCCCCAGGCTTCAGGAAAGCCTCCAGAGCCTGTGGATGGCGAAAAACAGACCCAATGGGCCAACCGGAAGTCCGGAGGCTTCAGTGAGGCCTGCGCGCATGCGTGGGGGGGGGAAGCATGGGGGGTTGTGCATGCATGCACAGGAGGGCATTGCATTATGGGTGTGGGCACGCGCATGCGTGCTATCGCGCGTGCGCTCTTTTGGCACCCGAGCAAAAAAAGGTTCGCCATCACTGACCTAGACGAAGGTTAACCAGGTCACGATAGAAAGCAATTGTGTAAAATAACAAAGTATGCAATTTCTGTTTCCTGTATCTGCTTGCTTTTCTCATATTTCCCTCTGGGTAAATCATGACCAGACTCCCAGACTATCCTCATAGATCAGCTTTTGTTTGTAGAGAGGAAGTGACTATGAACTGTAGTGGGAGGCATCTTACTGCAGTAGTTGAACAGGTTTTATCTTGAGTTATCTGCCTCCTCTTTGCTTCCAAGACAGTCAGTGTGTAAAGTAGAGGCTAGAGATAATTATGACACAACACTAGCAATGCTGAGATCATGAAATTATCTAAGTAAAAGAAAGGGTAAAGAATAGAGATAATACTCAGTTACTTTGCAACACTGCAGATAATAACTAGTGTCAGTTGAAAAAGTTTATTGAAAATTCATCCATTCAATTCAATATGAAACATACAGTACCTGTGGTGTTATGGTGATACATTCAGAATAGAATATCTTGGTGCTGTCTGCCTAATCCAATTTTATTTGTATATATAGTCTCCTCAGACATTTTGTACTGCTATAGTAAGCCATATATGTTCTTTGCCATAATCTCATCAAGACACAGGCTCCAATCCTTTATGTAACTTACTGGGACCAAAATCAATTGAATTCTTCTCCAAACGTATAGAGATGTTTGGTGGTATAAACACAGCCTGAAGGTATGAGATATGCAGCAAATCCTAAGGAATGCTGGATCATGGGGGCAATCACATAAGGCAAGCTTTTTGAGTGGTAGCAGTGGTGTTAAGAGCTGAAATCAAGATCCAGGCCTCTCCAGGTTCAGCCTCAACGCTAACCCTAAGACCAGGTTATGTGAGCAGGCCCAGGGACCCCAAGGGACAGGGGAAGTAGTGAAGTGGCTCCGTTATTATTAACATCCCTTCATTTGCTATTTCTTTGTTCTTGCTCTGTTTTTATAGTCTTTTTATGGTTTTAATATTTTTAATAATAATGGTAATTGGTTTTCGGTATTTATTGATTGTTGTACTTTATTATTCACTATCTCTTGTTTGGTGAAATAGGCAGCTATATAAATTGGATAAATAAATAAAACACTCAGTTTTATATCTCACAACTTGATACCCCCAAGGGTTTGGAGGCTATGAGAGTCTGATGGGGAACAGCAGACATCAGTTCAATTGGATGTCGATTTTACTTTAGTAAGATCAGCTGTGGCTTTCTTGGGATTCTTGTGTCTTGGGATTCCGCACAAGGCATATACGAAAAAGGGAGAAGGTCAAAGAACCTGAGGCAAACCCAGAAGAAGATGGAGAAATAATATCAAAGGCACACTACAACCACAGGCTGCCAGAACAGCAAGAACCAGAATTTTGTATCTCCCTCAACACCCAAAATGGTAGAAGACGAAGAGAAGAAGTTGCTTTCCAAAGCAGCTGCATCCAGAAGAATCTAGGCACAAACCCATCTTGTGTGATAATTGTACCCAGTCTAGATCAAAAGACCTACTCACAATCATTTATGCTTTGGTCACCTCATGGTTGGACTAATGCAATGTGGTGTATTAAATTACTTGCAGGACCACCTATCTCTAATTGAATTTGCTTGTTCCGTGAGATCCAACATGGTGGGCATGCTCCAGATCCCCTCCATAAAACAATGTCATCAGGAGAAATGCCTTTTCTGTCATAGTGCTTGCCCTCTAGAACATCTTACCACCCCACCTGCCATGATTCAAATGTCCCCAACCATGTTGACTTTCTGTAAATCTTAAGGTCTGACTTTCCCCAAGTATTAGGCCAAGGAAGGATACCTCTGCAATAATTTTTTCTATTACACAGATCTTGACAGAATCTGAAAAGAAAGATGCAACATAACTAGATGAAAGACCTCTCTGAACAAGAGCTAAGCATTAATAGAATTGACATCCATGTTCCTCTTCAAACAAGCTAAAGGCAAGAAAAACAAATGCTTTAAAAGGACATGAAACTTTCTGCCATGAACACTGATTCTGTTTTGTAGTGTAATTCTAAACTTGATTTTAATTTAATTTCAAAGCCAAGACTGAATTATTTAGAAAAGAAGAAATATGAACACTGTTGGCTGTTTTCATTTCAAAGGGGGCTGGTTCAAAGTAGCTTCAGATGATTTTTTTAGTTCCTTGCATAGTCTTCACAACAGTATATTTATTGTGTAAAAGCCCACTCCAAAGACTGGGTGGACTCTTTTCAAGCTATGCAAACAAAGCTTGGTTTCAAATTCTGACACATAAGACTGGAAATTTCCTTATTTGGCCACTGATATAACTACTTTTTGGCTCTATTTCTATTGCCTTCCTCACTTGGATCTCCACTACATGAGAGATGATTGGTTACTTTTATCCATTATATAAAAATGGCTTGTTTTCCTTTTCCAATTTCTATGTACCTAGTTGATAAGTGCTGGATTTCTTCTGAACAAATCTTAAAAATGATTCTGAACAAATCTTTAAAATGATTTGTTCAGTTTTGATACAGTATTCTGTGAGAACTGAGCAATTATGCTTTGTAAACTATGTTTTGGTCCAAGGGCAAGCAAGATGTCTGAAGGTATCAGTGTACTTTCAAACACTTCCTTTGCATGCTTATCAGGCTCTCTGCTCCATTTTACTTCAAAAAAATAATTAATATATTTATATATTAGTAATGAAAACAATATATAGAAAGCAGGATACAAAGATCCAGCCTCTAGTTACACATTTCTTTCTGGAAAAGCTTGAAAAGCCACATAAAAATTTATTCACTTTCATATAATTGTTTTGATGTTTTCAGACAGTATCAGTGATTTGGTGAATAATTAAATTTCCTATTTTGGCCGTGCATAACCCCTTGTTCTTATAATATCAAAGTCTAAAAAAGATTGTCTATATCTGGAAAACAGCTAAGTGTGTTGTGAAAAATCAGCCACATACAGTTTATTCAATATATTCAATATGGTTAAATAAATATAGATTAGCTTTTCCAATTCTCATGTTTTTCAGATATGGACTTTTATAGACTTGTCTATCTTGGTGCTTTCCTCCTACAAATCTCACAAATCCCTGCCTTACCTGTACTGACTTCTGTTACCAAATTGTTTCTTTAGCATCAGACTTTCTCTGGTTCCCCTTGGTGAAGCACCTTCAAAAGCAGATCTCCAAACTCTGCCATTCTACCAGCTTTTAATACACTCCTAGCAAATAATATCTGAGTCCACTTCATAGATAATATTTTAAGGTATTGAAAATGATTGTAAAAAGCATGTATGTTTGTAACACAAACATTTACTGTATCTATCAAAGATCCAGGGCTAGTTGTAAGATTTTATGAAATGTGCCATTTAGTCTTATGAAAGAATTATGAAAGGCCTGAAAACACCAAGGCATATTGCTCTACCAGTTCCAATTCTAGTTTGATGCTTGTTAGGAGAATGGAAAAATTTCACTTGCTATATTTGGCTGCCCATTCTCATTGTTTTCAATTACACCCAAAACAGTGTTTCCCCTCCCCTCTCCAGCTGCTTTTTAGTTGCTTCTGTTATTACAGAGTAAGAAACAGTTTTCATGAATGCTTTTCATATAAATACTACATTTAATGAATTACTAAACCTTAATATTAGTATCACATTTCTTTTAACCGACTCTCTATGTCCAGTGTCAACTCCGAAACGACTCTAGCTGTAGCCATCTTTTTCTTGCTTCGTTTCTTAGTTGTCATACTTAAGGTGGGGGGGGACTTATGAAATGTAGAATGTTTTCCTCCAATGTGCCAGACATAACAATATCAGCCTGCCCTAGCAACGGCAGGAGGGAGTGCTGAGAAGTTCATCACCTGCTTTGTGGTCTAAAGTGACCTGTGACACAAGGGGGTGGTGGACAGTATCTATTCTTTAATTATACCGAAAACCCAGGAATTATTCAGTGTTGGCTTCATCTTTGACCGTGCCAATATGGTGTACCCAATAAACAGGATTTTTGAGGAAGTCAAGGTCTCGGAGTCTTGAATTGGTTGGGAGCATTACTCAGAACCATGACATCCAGCTCCTATAACTACTCTTAAAGCTTTTCAAGTAAGATTTACAGTTAGTCCTCACTTAGTGACCACAAATGGGGCTGGCAATTCTGTCACTAAGCACTGCAGTCATCAACCAGAAAATCATGTGATCGTGATGGGCTTACATCACTTCTTGTTCAGCTATTATGCAGGACATCATATGACCATGAATTGCTATTTTACTTCCATGTTCTCAGTTAATTCTACTTGTTGGAAATCAGTTGTGAAGCACACAAATATGCCAGTTTGTTGCAAAATTAAATCCAGAAAGCACACACACAGGTAACTGATTCAGCAGGATTGATTTAAATAAGAAACTTCTTTATGTACAAGAATATATATATACAATACCAACAGCAGAGAACAGTTTCATCTCAGAGTTCAGAGCAGACAGAGTACAGAGTGGGCTGAGCCACGCCCAGCCTTCTAGCTTAAGTTTCAGTTTCAATTCTCTGCACAGACTCAGATGTGTTTAAGCTCTCATTGGCTAACTTAGTTGCTATGCCTATTCATTGGCTGACCTTGTTACCATGTCTCTCCCAGTTCATGAATATTTTAACAAAATATTGATCACATGACCGAAGAACTCTACGATGGTCGAAAATGTGCACCAATTGCGAAGAATCAAATGCTGATCGTGTGTTCACAGGGTACTGCAACAGTCATAAAGGTTTATAAGGACTGGTTCAGCGGTGGGTTGCTCCCGGTTCTGCCCGGTTCTTAGAACCGGTAGCGGCGGCGGCGGCAGGCTCCGCCCACCTGCCCGGGATGCTTCTGCGCATGCATTGCGAGCGTGCGAGCAAACCGGTAGTAAAGGGTTTTAGAACCCACTACTGGACTGGTTGCAATAAATGTTATAACCATCAGCAACTACAAATGGGCAAATTTCACAACATTTTGATGTCTGTCTTGTTTGCCAGTTTTTGTCTCAATTTCTGCTGACTGTGGGAAGAAAATATTCAGGCAAATAATATCTTTGGTTGAATTCACTCTTCAATATTAAGGTACCTCTATTCAGTACCTGAGTACAAGTATTTGCCATGGCAATACTGCGGACACATGCTGTGATGACTTAGCTTCTGGTGAAGACTTTAATTATGGGAAAAGCAGAAGAGGATGACCAGCAGCAAAGTTGATAGACAGTTACAGTGGCAATGAGTACATTATTGGAAGCCCTGAAGGACCAAATTAGGGACAAATCATCATGGAAAAAGATCTATCTTTGTGGTTGCTGGGAGTTGATATTGACCTGATAGCACATAATGAAATCAAATCTTGACCTGTCAGAGATGCACTGTACAAACCTAGAGGAAGCACCTAATAACCTGTTAGAAACTGATCCCTAAATTCTGATATCAAATCATATTTAAATATCTTTTAAAAGCAGTAATTCTGCTAGGATTATGATATTGTTGGAAGTCAGATACAGCCATCAAATATAAAAACAAACATAAAGGACACTGACACAACATTAAACAAGAACAACTAGAGCATTTGCACTTTACACTTACCGCTCTAGAGTATCCCGAGATACCTTATTTGCTCCTGCTCTCTTGGTGACACTGGCATTCTTGTTGGCAGTCATGGTCATTTCTGCCCTCTCTAAATCTGGAAACCTGGGAAAGAGAAGAATGAAACCCCAAAGAAACTTGTTGGAATTGTGTGTAATTGAATTAGAGATGTTTACCAACCAATTTAAAATGGTAAGAAAAAGAGTGACAAAGGGACTTCAGTCACATTTTCCTTTCTCTAACAGCTTCAGTAAGACTAAGTTTAAAACTGAAGACAAGGTACTCGCAAACGGGCTAGGTATTATAAAGAAGAAATATAGGTTAATGAAGTGGCACCTGGATTAGGTTTATATACAGTAAACTTTAATTCCTTACTAATTTTGCCAGCCCCACTGGTAAGGACAGCCATGTGGGACCGAAAAGGCTGCATATACTGGAAAACCATCTCATGAATTATAATCTAGCATTCTCCAGAATCTTATTTATTACAGCCAGAGAATGTGACTCAAACTCAGAGAAACACATAAGAACAGAATCACTATCCTGGTTTCCAGATTTTTTTTCTTTTTTTGGTTAAACCAGAACTACAATAATTTCAGATTTTTAGATGACTTCCTTTTGAACAAAAAATAACATTTTAGAAATGATTTCATTGCATTTCATTGTTGGAGATGCAATAAAATTAACACTTTATTTAAATACATTGTTTCATTTGGTAGGAAGCACGTACATGTACAGTATATATCATCAATACACATTTGAATGATAAAGGAGCTTCCTCTTGTTGCTGGAGCATGAATGCATAAAAATTCTCCACATTAAAATACTGCTCACTGAACATATTTTCACTCAACTTTTCCTCCAGGAAAGTCAGGCAGTTTGCACAGAGTTTATCATTTGAAGCTCACCCAATCAACTTTGCTCCTGTCCTTCAATTCCAGCTCTACACACTAAAACTGTGATAGAAATTACTCAAGCTCTAAAACTACATACCAGCACTGATGTCCATCTCCAACTAGCCAATGTCTACAATCTATTTCATAAACTCCTGGATTTCACCACACTTCAGTGAACTCAACCATTTGCAGGATCTCAATTAACATGCAAGTTAATAGTGAGTACATAAGTACATAAGTACTCTATATTTTAAAAACAATGTACAAATCCAGTAAGCAAGTAAATAATAAACATGCCCACCTGAGAAGAGTTAAAAGATTTAGATAGCCAAAGAATAAATAGAATTGCTTGAAACTACTCCTTCTGGAAAGCATTAGAGATTAGACAGGAAAAAAATATGACTGATGATGGATATAGCTGTCAAGCAAACAAACATTATGGTTGATTTATTATCTTGTAAAATGTACTTCAAGAACCCTTAACAAATAATCTGACTAAAAACAAGATATTGCTTTTTTTCTAAAGCTATTAAGAAATGTTCTTAGATTATTCATCCTCACTACATGATCTTCCTAATTCCTAATTCAGAAAATCTTTGGTTGTTTAATTCTTGGTTTATAAGCAATAATATTTTTCAGTCTGGTGATTTGAATTGTGTTTTTTAAACTCTGAGTATCTCAAAAGTAAGAATTCTTAATTTCCCAATCCAATCTTGCGCACAAAAATGAAAGTACAAACTGTGCATATGTGTGTGTTTCTTTAGACAGAATTATATTTGCAAGTATGTTGGGAGAAGGTAACTTTTCAGGATGCAATACAGTCCATAGCTACACAAATCAGCTGCACAAAGAAACAATTATTTCCACAAAGCAAAGCTAAGTGACTTCCGTTGTGATAAAAACAATCTTTTGAATGTTATGCAAAAGGCTTTATTCCGTAAAAAGAGGAAATAGTTTAAAATGAGATTAAATTAATATTATTTTAATATCATTCTTTCACTCAGGTCAGATAATAGTTTCCGACTTTGAAACAAGTTTAAGTATTCCAGCCAACAAAAATTAGAATCCACTATTCATGTGTTGCATACAGGTGATATGATGGATGGTGCCTATAAAGGGGCAGGTGGTATGATAGATTGCAATGAAGCATCAGTTTCCTGGGAAGAAGGAAACACATTCCAAGGAGGAGGAAGGATGAAACAAGAAACAAGACAGCCCAGCCCAAGATAGAGGAAGAGATTTAGGAGAGCCACTCCCTAAAATCTCCTAGGCCTAGGGTATTTCCATTGGGATGAGAACAGTAAAGGTTTAGTCTGGCAAGATTCTGTCTATTTGGTGTGAGAAAATATAGATATGAACTTTGACTGGATTGTTCTATATCTTGTTGTTCTGGAGTTGAGCCTGACATGTAGTCCTTAACTTATAACCATTTGCATCCTCACACAACTTCCCCAACCCTCGTGCACACCCCTGGTTACAGTATAGCTTCCTTTATACAAGTTCAAATAAATCCCTCAAATACTGCAAAATTCAGCTGCAGCTTCCAACCTCTGACTGGTTTCCATTCAAACTTCACCAAAATAGCTACATCAATCACATCCAAACTTCAGAAAAGATTCCCTGGAATGCTGGGCCCCAACCAAAGCCAAAACTTTGAAGGAAGAGCTCTCCTAGAGTATGGAGTTTGTTACAGTGTTAAAAACTTACACTTCTCTCAAGTTTCTTCCTTATTTCTAGTTCTCTTTTACCTGATACACACAACATCCTAAGCCATACTGTGATTCGTTCGTCTTATCTTAACAAGCCACATGAGGATGCCATATACTAATTAAGAAATCCTGGCTTAGTTGCAGTTTGTAAATACATCTCTGGGCAGACTTTAACAATTTAAGCCTCTTAATCAAACTTTGGAGTAACACCATTTCAAAAAGATTAATTAATTTATATTTGCCTATCCTGAGGAGAGTAAAATGACAGAAGTAAGGGCATTCACAAGGGAGGGATATCAAAAAGGTGTCATATCTGTGTGACTTAAAGGCTTACCCATTTTTACTTGTTGAAAAAGGGAATGAGGATTCAAATATTCAGTCATGTAACACAGGGAGGAAGAAGAGAAAGATATTTTAAAATAAGTAATAGGTGGAAGCTTGTTACAGAGAGATCCAATCTAGAACTAAAGAGAAGTTTCCTGACAGTGAGAACAATTAATCAATGGAATAGCTTGCCTCCCAGAGTTATGGGTACTCCATCTTTTTCAAGAATAGACTGGACAACCATTTGACCGGGATAATATAAGGCCTCGTGCCTTGAGTGGGGGGCGGGGGGGAGGGGGGACTAGAAGACCTCAGAGTTCCCTTCCAGCACATGATTCTATGTTCTATATAAACCAGCTGAACCTATAGTAGAACATATGTATTTTAGAACTAGAAAAGGAAATTCTATCCATGGACCCGTTTCAATAGGCAGAATGCAAATTTAGGATGAATGTGTGAATTCGCACTTGCACTGTGTTTTTGTCCTGTTTCAGTTTTTCATTCACACATGCTGCTCCTATATAGAATAGTGTTTAGAAATCCAATTAATCATTTATTAGCCTGTAGGGTCTCATTGGGTTGAAGCAGAAATCATAGATCCCTACTTCCTTTACTATCATCCTATTGTTTCATTTAAAAGCCACTGTGAGTAGCTGAAATGGTAAGAAATTGGCATATTTGCAAGCAGGTGCTTTCCCCAAAAACTGTTATCATGGTTGCATATTGCTAGGAGAGATTTATTGCAAGGAGGAAGCAGTAAGTCCTAAACATTGCTTACAAAGAGAGACACGATCCAGGAAGAGGAAATTGAAAATCTGGTTGGGGAAGAGCAATGACTAGTTTGAGATCAGGAGCTGAGAAACGGGGTGAGACAAACGTACTTGCCTGTGCCAACAAGTAATGAAAAGGAAGTTTTAGATTTCCCTAAATCACCTCAATTCCCAGAAACAGAAAACATCAGTAAATCAACATCATGTCTAGAGTAATCCCAAAGTATTGCAAATTATTGATATAATTGGGCTGCCTTTTTAGGCAGTTTATCTATAGAATAATCTGATAAAATCCTTTCTACAAATATATTATAGGTCAGCATAAAATTCTATTGCAGAGAGTAAGTAAGAAAGATGACCTTGACAGAGATACTGTATGCCAGCTTTATTGCCAAGGTGACATTTTTTAAGTCCAGAATGTCCAGATATTTCTGGAAGTAGCACAGGCAGATGTCTCTCTAATTCACTGAACTATAAGGAGAAAGACCTATAGAACAATCAGACTTGCAATATTATATTGTACTCAATCTCAATAAAAATAGCATTAATCTTCTTGTGGATTTCATTTCCTGGGCTGGTCTACTTAGAGGGACTGATAGTCTGCTTTATTTCACTATATTCTTTAGAATCCATAGGTGCTGGCATATGAAAGAAAATGAAGGCTAAATTAGGTTTTCTTGCTCAACCAGTGAATCAGACAGCTTCAAATTTTTGCAAAATTTTTATAGTTGGAATACACTGTTTAAAACGATGAAGTGAATGCCATAACTTGCTTTACACACAACTCTCGAGCAATTATACAAACTCTAAATGGAATTTGCATGCTCCTCCACTTGATATAAACAAACAATAATGTAAATGAAACAAAACTTTCTGTGGAAACTCTCCAAAATTAACAGACCCTACCATAAATCTTTTAAGAATATAGCAATATCAATAACCTCCATTTGATTTTTGCTCTTCTGTATCTGTCACCATAGGGACATCTGAGAACCTCTCTGGGCTGAAATGGAAAAAAGTAGCAGAATCTGTATATATAGATAGATGCATACATATAGCATCTAAGTCAGCGGTCCCCAACGTTTGCGGATTGGGGGCCTGGCGGAGGGGGGAACCAGGCTGCGCGAGTGGCAGGCCAGTGCATGCTCATTGGCGTGCAGCTCAATTTGCATGAATAGTGGGCTGGCATGCACACGCACCCATGTGCAGTTCGACTTGCACAAGTTGAGCCGGGCTGCTACTTGCGCATGTCGAGTTACGTACACGCACATTTGTGCCATGGTCGGGTAGTGGGCCGCACTATTTTATAATTTTTGTAATTTTATATAATGTATTTAAGTACTGTAATCAGTATTTTTAATATTTTAATAGTCTTGTTTCCTACTCATCTTCCATCCATAGACACCATCAAGGCAAAAAACTAAATGAAAGGTCATTTGGAATTCTATTCAAATAGAGTGTGTGTGTGTGTGTGTGTGTGTGTGTGTGTGTGTGTGTGTGTGTGTGTGTGTGTGTGTGTGCATGTCTCGCAGGATTTACCATGAACAGTAAATCAAGCAACAACAGAATTGAATTTCACTGTAATTGCCATTTAATTTTCTACTATAATGGATTGCAATGCAATGCCATGCCTTTTATATTATTGATTAGAAACATCCATTATGTCATCTTCAGCATGCCAATAACTGCATACAGGCTTTAAGAACAATTATTCTAAAAATATTAATCAGTTTATAATAACTTGAAATAATTATTTGTAGCAGATCTGCAGTCTACTGTAAACATTTCAATACAGGTGCCAAATATCTAATAACTTTAATTAAGGTAAATTCTATTCTACTTTAATTCTATTCTATCTTAATTCTATTCTGATACCTTAGTATCACATGGCTTCAATGTGTGGAACATTAACTATCTATTATAACTTGCCACTAGCAAACTGTTTGGAATGTTTCCTACAGTTATAATGCCCAAGTTAACCAGTTTTTTTGGGGGGGAGAAGGGAGCAAAAGCACAAATGTTGTTACTAAAATGCTTTCTCTTTCGCGCGCTCTCTCTCTCTCCTCTCCAAAATCCCCCAAAAGTGGATTATTTCTACCACTTTTTACTTCAAAACACAAATCCAGTGTTCCGTTCAACTTCATTACAGAAGAATGGTAACTAAAACCGATATGATTATGTAAAAGATTTTATTTTTTTCCCTCTGACTTATTAAGAGCATAAACAAATTTCTGTCATAGCAATATTGCTGCGTGTTGTTAAAGTCTAATCTCAATTTAGGAAACCACGTGTCTTGGGTAATATCTTGTTTTGGAGATATGTCCAAAAAGATAAGAATCAAGAACACAGGGCGTACAAGGGGAAGATAATTATTGCATTTAACTTTCCATGAATAAACCAGAAACATGATAAAATTCTTTTTCAGAATCATCAAGTCTAGTTTACTTTATCTGGGTATTGGTACTAGCAATTGTATGTCAGTACATACAATTGTACTGTGGTTGTTTGTGGAAGAACTGTTTGGAACTTGAATTATACTCTCTCAAAGTACTAATTCAAAGCTACTTATAGAGATGCCATGAACGTTAAGCTGGCCTTACAGTAGAAGTTATCTCAAGTCAGCTTAGATCAGGGGTGTCAAACTCAAGGTACGGGGGCCGAATCCAGCCCGCGGGCTGGTTAGATCTGGCCTGCGGGGCCACCCTGGAAACAGCAAAGGACCGGCCTGTGGTGCTTCTGCCAGTGAAAGCAGAGCTTGGGAGTGCCATGGGTGGCCCCTAGCTCCATTTTTGCTGGCAGATGGTTGCAGGAGGCTGTTGCAGCTGAAAACGGAGCTGGGCCATGGGCAGCCCCTCCCGAGCTCCGTTTTCACTGAGAGAAGATTGCAGGAGGCCGTCGCAGCCGAAAACGGAGCTCAGGAGCCCATTTTTGCTGGCAAAATGCTCAGGCCACCACAGGCGCCCCCGACACGAATGATGTCAAGCTGGCCACACCCACCCCGGCCACACCCACCCCGGCCCGCCAAGGTCAAACACATCTTGGATGCGGCCCTCAATGAAATCGAGTTTGACACCCCTGGCTTAGACCCTGTTGTCTTCATGGATACATCCATGTAATTGTTTTGGCAATAATATGGAAATAATTGGAAATATGTTGCCATTATTTTCTTCCAGAATATTGTTCTAATAGTTCCTGATTGTCTCCCAGATAGTTTTTCTGTCAGGGTGCCTGCCCTCTGGAACAACATTCCCCCTGAGATTTGTATGGTCCCTAGCCTGACATTTGAATTGGCACTTAGGACTAGCTTTTCCCTCAAGCCATGGGTTAGAGTGGGGGATGCACCTCTGTGCAACGCTTTGGGTTTTTTATATATAATTTTTATTTAAAGTTTTAAAACCAATAAAAAGAATCAATACAAATTCACAGCTTCTGCCAATTTCACCTTTTCCTGGACCAGGACGTCTTCCCCTCATAGCCTGGTCACCTCCTGTTTGGATTACTGCAATGGTCCAGAATGCAGTAGTGCATGCAGTGACAGGAGCCCCTAGGTTTACCCGTATACCTCTGTTTTGTGAGTTGCACTGGTTCTCAATTTTCTTCTGGGAATTCAAGATGATGCTTACTACCTTTAAAGCCCTATATGACACCAGGCCAGATTATCTGCAGGACTGCTTCTTCCTAAGAACATCTACCCATCTGTAATGCGTTGCTGGCCTTAAGAAAAGAGAGAGATATACTGTCTAGGAAACAATCAGAGAAGAGGGGCAGGAACCCGCAATCGCTTAACTGTCACAGAAAAAAAAAAGTAAGAAAAGACCTGTCCTAATGGATCAAGCAGTTAAAAGTGGCAAGTAGGAAATTTGCACTTTCAGACTTACAAGATTCGGTTAATGTCAGGCCTAAGTCCAAAGACAACAAAGTGAATTGAGTCCAGTTCTTTATTTACTTATACCTAATAGACAGAATCTTACTAGATTAAAGCTATAACCTTTTGACCCAATAGATATACCCTTGGAGATTCTAGGGTGTGGCGATCCTGAACCTTTCTGCCATCCAGGACTGCAGTATCTTGTTTAGAGCCTTGTCCCTGGAATGTGCTGCCTCCTGCCTGGGAAGCAACAGTACTATTGCCAAGATTCCTCCCCATTTCTTCTCCAGCTGCACATTCCATCAAGTTAAGGTAGCCTTAACATAAAGTAGGTCATATAGTCCTGTTCCCTATCTGCTTTACCTGAGTAGGCTGACACAGTCCTACCAGATTAGATATGGTGAGCATATTCCTAGTCCCTTCCCATTAATGTTACCACTTTATGGGACCTAGGAAGTATGCCTTTTCCATGGCAGCGTCTGCCCTGTGGAACATCTTTCCCCTTGAAATTCAATAGGCCACTACTCTCCTAGCCTTCTGAAAAGCACCTGGCCTACCTTTTGCACTGGGACAAAGTGAAATGAATGACGATTTAATGAGGATGTTAGAAGTTTAGCTTTGGTGCCAGTTATTTAACGGTTATGGTTTTAATAGATTTATGTATTATGCTGTTTCTACCAAAGTTGTTTTAATTGTTGATTGAGAGCCACCCAAAGTGCACCATAAGATGGGAAGCTACGTAAATATTTTAAATCAATAAATAAAAATAGAACAGAGAAAAATGTAAAAGCGAGAAAATACAGAATAGACTAAAAGCCCATTAAGACGGAAAGAAAGGTAGAAGTGGAAAAAAGAAAGCTATAAACTAGTACTTTCTGATTTTCTGCACAGCAGCTATCAATACAATTATATTGTATCTACTCCCTAAAGTTACAGTACATCGTAACACCTTTCTTTCTATAATCTGTCCAATCATCAAAACCATAAATCACAAGTTCATTTTTTTTATTTTTATGCAAAAAGTCCATAAAGCTTTTCCAGTCACCAGTAAATGTATATATTTTCCTTTCTCTAATCAAAAAAGTCAATTTGTCCATCTCCACATGTTCTGTCAATTTCACCAACCATTAGTCCATGGTGGGTAATCTTTCCATCTTTTTGCATTTAGTAATCTTGCAACAGTAATCATATATTGAAATAATCTTTCATGGCTTCTTTCTAACTGTTTATCCACTGCATGGTGTTTTGGTTTTTAGTTGATGTTATTTTTCTATTGGGTCTATTTTGTAAACTCCAAAGTTGTGATAGATTGGAGTAGCCTAATTTTTTTTATTAATAAATAAGTTCTAACAGATCCATCCCTGCTTACAATTTCTTCTGTTTTACTTTAGTTGGCTACTTTTCTAAAATAGTGTCTTTCCAAGGATGATTATAAAGCAAACAGTAAAATTTAGCATCAAATCATAAAAATAAAACTAACAGTTAAACTGTGTTCAAAACATCTATTTAAAATAATGCAATTTCAAATATCTAACTGCAGCAAATACTATAACAATTCTTCAGTTAAAACACAGAATGTGTTTTGATAACCCTCTCCATTAAAACAGACGTTTTAATGATGATCAGTAGTAAAAGAATGAGTGTATATGTGTATACATATGTATGTGTATGTGTGTATACACGTGTACTTTATGTGTGTGCATATCTTTGTATATATATCAATGACTGTATCTTTACAAAAAATACATTATTTTAAGCGTTTTTAAGCATTCCTCAAATACTAAGCAAAATCAGAAATTCTAGGAGTTTCATCCAAAACTTCTCTGCAAAGGGATTCCCAGATGTTTGACTGCCCATTCAAAGGATTTATGTCCTCAAAAATCAGGTTTTAATTTCTACAGAAGGCCTTTTGCTTTTTTGGAGAATAATTTGCTTGGCAGTTGGATTTGTTCTCTAGCAGCAGAGTTTCTGGGAAAGAGGAAGATTTCACTTTTGCCTTTTAAACCAAGCCTAGAACAATATTTTGAAAGAAAACATGCCAAGTTTTGTCCAGAATAATATTGATTTTTCAAGCACCATTTGCAACCAAAGACGGAGAATTACTGGGCAACTCTTTAAAATTATTATGGTCATGCACATCAGGAATTGGCTGATGAGGAAACAAAATTTGCTCTCCGTGTAAGATCTCTAATTTACTCTTTTCCTGCCAAGGGGAGTGTATTCTTATAATTCCTGTCATGTCATTTTCAAGCTACTTTTCAGACAACTACCCTGTTTCCCCCAAAATAAGACATCCCCTGATAATAAGCCCAATCGGGCTTTTGAGTGCATGGCAATAAGGCCAAGCGCTTATTTCAGGGTTCAAAAAAATATAAGACAGGGTCTTATTTTCGGGGAAACACGGTAGAACGGAAGGGCTGAGTTGGATGTATAATTCCAAACTATATAGAATTTAAAACCACCTCACATTTGTGGCCAAAATGACACATTTAAGAACCACACTGGACTCTGAGCTCAGTTGTCTCTAAAATAATGGGAGCCTATGCGACTATAGGTAGCCCTATTTTCAGCAAAGCTGAAGTAACATTGTAAGCACAATCACAGTTTAACTTAATGACTTCTTAACAACCAAGTTGATGATGGTCCAATTGTGATCACTAAACAAGGACTACCTATACACTATCATTTCACATTTATTTATTACTAATAAAAACTGACAAAACGTAACTGCAAGGCACAAAATGTATTTTAGGAGACTCATGTTCATGACTGCTATGTAATTATGGATCTCAGCTATTCTTCATTACTAAACATTAGAAGGTACTCTTGTGTTGAGTTACATACTATATTTTAAACTGGCATGAGAATCTACAATTGTGTAAAGTTGAATAGGTGAAATTAAATAATTTAAACATTAAAAAAAAAGGTTGGCATTGCTTAATCATATTCCTCCCCAGATTTTTTTTAAAAATGAAGCATATACAGAACTTCAAAGTCAAGTTTTCCCACCCCACAGCCGATCAGTCCACAAATGTCCACTGCAACTAGTTCTCAGTGCCAGAGTGTGATTTGGAAAAACTGAGTTCTGTTCTTGCATTGTTTAGCATGGAAAAAAACATAAATGGCTATATGACTAATGCGTGTTTTTTTAATCAGAATGAGACATTTGCAGAATCATAAGACTATTGTGAAAGGCTAAAATGTGCCACAAAAGTTTTCAACACTGATACATACTTTTAAAGTGTCCATCTTATTTTGAGGCAGATTGTGCTGAAATCTACAGTGAAAATGCTCCATGGCATGAGGAAAATCTATGCCAAACTTCAGGCAGATAAACTGAGAGACGTTTGTGCAAAGAAAAGGGGGTAATCATAAGGAACAACAATGCCGCTATTTTAATGAAATGCATCTAATTATTGGAGGTTAAGCCTAGAAAAACTGTGATTCCTTTTAATGAAAACTGAGCACTTTTAAAAAAACATAAATTATTACTTCCTGGTCTTTTCCATAGAAGAAAATAGTTATTATGCAGAACAGTCAGCAGTTCACAAAAGCATCATCTTACAAGCGTTTAGGATGAAAAAATTAGAAATATAAGCTAATGTATACAATAAAATTAAGACTATTCCAAGATCACTATGCTCTGAGGTGATGCTGTAATCAATGGTAGGGAGCCTTTTTTTTTGAGAGAGAGAGAGAGAGAGAGAGAGAGAGAGAGAGAGAGAGAGAGAGAGAGAGAGAGAGAGAGAGAGAAAGGTACTATATTTGTAAATGCCATTTTGTTTCATTTGTCAAGGCAAACCAAGAATATATAGGGGAAAAAATTAACCTTCATTTTAACTCTTGCCAGTTACATGGAATGAAGAGAGGGGAATGGATGTGCTTATTTATACAGGTAGCCCTTAACTTAATGACTGCAGTTGGAACTAGAATTTCTGTCACTAAGTGATGTGGTTGTAAAGAATTACCATTGTTCAGAGATGGTAATCCTTGCAGTCCCAGGGATTGCTATTGCTAATTGAATTCCATGTGAAGAAAACTTTTGCCAGTTTTCCACAATCAAACTCAGTGAAGAAGCCAGCAGAAAGTTGCAAACCCCAGGCCCACAGGCAAATAAGTAGCTAGTGCCAGGTGGGGGAGAGAACAAGAGGGTGCATAAAGGTGTTGAGAATGGTTGGGATGAGTGGCTGCTCAGGTCAGTAATAGAATACAAGAGTGTAAAGAAGTGCACAAGGCACTGCACAAGGAGAGTTGGGGAGGTTATGTGAGTGGCCAGCACGGCATAAGTGCGTAAGTGCTTCCCCCACAAGAGGTGGGGGAAGATGCATGGGTGGCAGAGACTTATGCCAGTGACATTCAACCTTCCCTGTCAGCTTCCTCAGTGACTTTCTGGGGAAGCCAGCAGGAAATGTTGCAAATGACAATCGCATGATCAAAGGGTGCTTGGCAACTGGATGTAAGTGTGAATGGGTTGCCAAGCACTCAGATTACCATCACACAACTGCAGAGGTACTGGGATGACCAGAAACCCAAGGACCAGTTCTAACCACCATTCATAACCAGCACTTCTGTAACTTGGAATGAGGAGTAACCAAATGGTTCAAGGACCATCTGTATACGTAATTCTAAAATACTTTACCATTAAGGACAGATATATCTATATATACAATATGTCTTATAGTGCAAAGGCAAAATAATATATTCTACGAATCACATTACTCCACTTAAGTGTCATTACTTTAAAAAAAGACTATGTTTGCATTTAGAAATATGTCTCTTTATTTGCCTTCATTTACCATTATACATTTTTCACCATGCAAATTCTATAAAAATATGATCTACATTTTCAGACAATTTATCATTTGTGTCTATTGCCAGCCGCTCTAGAATTGTGATCCTCTGGCTGTGACATGAAAGACATTTTTGTTAAATGGCCAATTCTCTGTCATACCCTGGATTTTAATGTCACATCAGACAGAACAAGAGCTCTTAAGTACTTACACAGCTGAGTCTCTGTAATGTCTTGATTAATAAACAGCAAAAGGAATATTAATAAAAGCAAAAGGAGGATATGAACAAAAGCATACAGAAACATGAAAAGGCATTTTAATAGGGTTTTTTTCTTCCAGATTTTTGTCAGGACATGGCAGGATCTTTAAAATAAATTCTTTATTTCATGCATTCACTTCATGTTAAAAAAGAGAATACTCCATACAAAAGAAACTAAATTAAGCTGACATTCCTGCAATCCATTTATTGTTTTGTAGATCAAGGTCAGGACTGGTCCCTGAAAGCTATGTAAATACTGAATGAATTCGGATCTAGGCTTTTTCCCTATCTACAAATATTTCCCGGTATATATGCATAGAGATGAAAAAGAAACCAAAAGGTTCCAGAAAATGTACTTTGTTTTATTTTCTTACTAACCGAGCCAACATAAATATCTTTCAAATAAGACTAGCAGGGGAGAATGTGAAAACCCACATTACTTAACTGTAATCCACAAATGACACTGCCCTCCCGGCTGCACCAGGAGGGTGGGCCCTCCAGCGGAGCAGAATGAGGAAACTCAAATATCGCTCTGGAATGGTGGGAAAAGAAAAGGCCCTCTATAATATGCTTGGGTAGGCAGAACCCACTGTCAACCAGAATGTTTGAATTCTCAGATACTTTTTGGCAAAAGCTTACGACCACAAATGGGAAAGTGAGAGCAAATGAGAGATTCCTGGCAATCCACTAGCCTCATCAAGTCACTGGAAAGGACATGTATCGGTTGTTTTCACCTTTGCATTTCAGATTCTTAGGATGAAAAGGGATTTTTTTTTCGTGCACTTCACTTGATCTTCTCCAGAATCAAATAAATCATAGATCTAAACTGAGCCCCCCCACAAGGTCTTCCTTTTATTTATTTATTTTTGCTAAAGATGAATGTTTTCCTCATTTCTTCTTTCCAATCTTTTAACAAGCTCCTCTTAAAGAAGTTCAAGACTTCATCTCTCAAACAAATCAGACAGAATTATTTTCTTAAACTTTATCTTAATAAAGGTTATTCTAACCTTGAATGAATTTCAAACTTGGTCTGAAAGCTTTAAACAAAAGCAAAATGTTGCAGTCAGTCAGCAACCTAAAATTGTGTGTTATTATCAGAATCAAAAGAGTTTTCCGCACATCGGCAGATGATCAATTTATCAAAATTTCAATTTATTTTTATGTTGGAAAAGCTCTTAACAACAATGAAATCGTAATGCTTAAATAACTCCAAATGTAAAATAAAGGAGATAGACCTATTTTGGTATAGCGATTAAGGTGCCAGCCTAGAAACCAGGAGACTGAGAGTTCCAGTTCCTTAGGCGTGAAAGCCAGGTGGGTGACTTTGGATCAGTCACTCTCTCTCAGCCCAACCCACCTCACAGGGTTGCAGTCGTAGGGAAAAGGGAGGAGAAAGGAGTATTACATATATTCACCACCTTCAGTTACTTATAAAGTATGCTGCATAAAAGTCTAATAAATAAAATAAATGAACAAGAGGAGCATAGAAAGAAAAACGTTTTTTAAAATGAACAATCTTAATATTATCCTTTATGAAATTCATAATTTAGTTTGTCTTTAGAGGCCTAACATCAGTCTATGAGGTACTTCTCAATTGCGAGCTCATGATTTAAAATAATCTATACCTATTATCATCTTTAATATAAATATTATAGGCAACTCAAGTAGGCTTAATTTTGAAAATGCCCAGGTAGATTTATATAGAAGGTGATGGAATTCTGGGATATTTGGGCTTTAAAAGGACAAAAACGTTCCCATACATTCAACTCAAAAATGAATAACCAGTTAATATCCAATGTATTTAAGGTCACCATACTCAACAGTCATGGCTTCAGTTCATATTGGTCCATGTCAGACCCATGTTTTGTTCTCTATCTCCTCTTTCTTCACTTCCATCCATCTCTTTATTCATTCCATCCATCTCTTGAAAGTTTCTTTTCCTCTGTTTTGTAGCAATGAACTGCTATTGAGGCTGTTACATATCAAACTAACATGGTTATCTAAGGAGATAACCTGCGTCCTGTCACGAGAAAACTGCAATCTACCATTTCTTTCGGGTGGAATGGGGGATTTCCAAGCTACCAATTTTAGTTGGTGGAAGACTCCAGGTCCACCAAGGGCATACCTTCTTCCCCTTTATTGCCCTCTTCCCCTAATGTTGTCACTTTCCAACATGAAGACAAAAGAGCACTGCTGGATCAAGTAGATGTGTCCAGCATTCTATGTCATATACTGATTAATCAGATATATTGAAAAAGAACTTGAGCAAAATTTGAGGGTGAAAGTTTTCTTTTGATGTGCTTCCTAGCAATTGGGCAAAGTAGGGGACAAGAGACCCAAGTATTCAGATTAATAGCCATTGATAGTACTTCCTCTGAAAAGTTTTATATTCTCCTTTTAAAAAAACCTATTAATTAAACCGTAATCTGTTATGCACTATAAAACCTTACAAAGGGGGGGGAAACAATCTTAAAGTAACAGTTCTTCTCAAATAATTTCATCACTTTTTCAAAAATTATATCTGTTATGGTAGATGGAGGTACCTTGTTTAGCCCTCTTCATCACCTATTTCCAAAACTATATTTTATTTCTATTACAATTGCTTTGCATTCTCTCTGGTCACTTCTATAATCAGAACATCTTATCACCTGTATATCCTTTATTAATTTTCTTGGTCATGTATCATAAGCAAGCATGTTAATTGTTCTGTTAGATTTATATAAATATATACTTTTGCCATGAATGTGTTTGAATACTTCTAAGTATATATCACTTGTTTGACGCAAACTGGCCTTTTAAGCAAATACTCACCAAACAATTGCTGGAAAGATTATCTTAGGGTTTTGTATCAAATAATGAGGATATTCAAGAAGGAACTGAAATGAACACTACAAATGTTACCATCCTAGAAAAAACTGATCAAAAGGAAGTAATGTGAGAAAAGTAAACATGCTGTAGGTGTACGTGTTGATGTGGAAACAGAGAAATGTTAAAGCAAGATTTTTTAAACTGTATTATGTGGAGCATATGGATCCATGAAAATTTGATGGGTTTTATGACAGACCCAAGAGGACCAGGAATTCATTCAAATACAGGCTCCATCATGTCCACCGTAATTTCTTTAAAGTACAGTGGAAAGAGTAGGGATTGTACTCCTGCAAAAATTCTGCCTTTTTGGAGTTAGATAATTTTTACTTGCTTATGGAGTGACTAAATGATTTATTTAAGGTCTAATAATTGCATCTGTGCCTGCATCAGAAAAAGTGTAACTATTGTTTCCCTTTATAAAAAGAAAAATAGAAACTATGAATACAAAAATTAGTTTAAGTTTCCTTGGAAAGGTGCTTGGCAGAATTCTGACTGAAAAGGTACAAAAAGTGATAATAAACTGGGGGTTATAGACGGAGGTTTTTTAACAGATTAACAGATTTGGAAGGGACCTTGTAGGTCATCTAGTCCAACCCCCCGCCTAAGCAGGAGACCCTACACCATTTCTGACAAATGTCAGTCCAATCTCTTCTTGAAAGCCTCCAGTGATGAAGCTCCCACAACTTCCGAAGGCAAGCTGTTCCATTGGTTGATTGTTCTCACTGTCAGAAAATTTCTCCTTATTTCTAAATCTAGGTTGAATCTCTCCTTGATCAGTTTCCATCCAGTATTCCTTGTCTGGCCTTCAGGTGCCTTGGAAAATAGCTTGACCCCTTCCTCCCTGTGACATCCCCTCTAATATTGGCACAGTGCTATCATGTCTCCCCTGGTCCTTCTCTTCACTAGACTAGCCATGTCCAGTTCCTGCAACCGTTCATCAGATGGTTG
>QLTV01000972.1:4055205-4073500 GCA_003457575.1 Thermophis baileyi
ACCGCTCTTCGTATGTTTGAGCCTCCAGTCCCCTAATCATCCTGGTTGCTCTTCTCTGCACTCTTTCTGGATCAACAACTTTTTTATAGTGTGGTGACCAAAACTGGATGCAGTATTCTAGGTGTGGTCTTACTAAGGCTTTATAGAGTGGTATTAGTACCTCACGTGATCTTGATTGAATCCCTCTGTTAATGATTGCATTGGGTTTTTTTGCTGCTGCACACTGTTGGGTCATATTTAATTGGTTGTCCACTAAGACTCCAAGATCCCTCTCACAGTTACTGCTATTAAGCTTGGTTCCTCCCAATCTATATGTCTACTTTTGGTTTTTGTTGCCTAAGTGTAAGACTTTACTTTTCTCTACATTGAGTTTCATTTTGTTAGTTAGGGCCCGGTGTTCAAGTCTGTCAAGATCCATCTGGATCTTGAGCCTATCATCTAGGGTGTTAGCTATTCCTGCCAGCTTAGTATCATCCGCAAATTTGGTAAGTTCCCCTTCTATTCCCTCATCTAAGTCGTTTATGAAGATATTAAAGAGTACTGGGCCTAAGACGGAACCTTGTGGTACCCCACTGCTTACTTCCCTCCATGTAGATGTAGACCCATTAAGGACTACTCGTTGAGTACGGTTTGTCAGCCAGTTACAAATCCATCTGGTGGTGATGCTATCTATCCCACTTTTTTCTAGCTTACCAAGAAGTAGGTTGTGGTTTACGTTGTCGAATGCCTTGCTGAAGTCTAAGTACATTATGTGTAGTCTTCTATTTTGATCAGATCATTAAGAAATATTCGAATGAAAGAAATAACATTTTTGCACATTTGTTGGATTAGAGATATCAAATTATGAAATGAATACATATGAAGTTGAAAGTTGGTTTAAGAATATAGTAAAAGTGATAGATGATGGCAGCAAAGCATGCCAAGCCAGTTGCCTGAAATTATAGATCAAACCATTATCAGAACAAGAAACAGAAGGAGCAACTCAACATTACTACGGTATTACTACTTCCATGTCACAGGCGCCAAAATGCTTCCATGGTGGAAGATCTGTGGATGACATTATCGTTGCCTGGGGAATGCCCAGTTGGCTCCTTTCGTGTCCCCATGAAGTGTCCCACCGAAGTGGTACCCATTTATCTACACATGGTCACTGATTTTGAACTGCTGGGTTGACAGGAGGTGGAGCGTGTGATGGGAGCTCACCCCTATCCCAAGGCAGCAACCGTGTCTCAAATGCAAGCCTGCCAATTGTCAGCCCATCATTCTAATCTCGTGAGCTACCACACTTCATCAACTCAATAATACACTTTATTATTTTGATCATTCCCTTTCTAAGCAAGGAGCAAGTCTCATTTAACTAATGAGAAGTAGAATTTACAGTACTTATGAGAAAACATGATTTGAAGTGTACTCATTTATTTTCACTACATTGCTTTTGTGGAGGCAGTCTGTTGAATTTAAGATTGACTATAAAAAATTTACCAAGAATATAAAAGTGGCTTCTGTAATGAATCCCTCTTAATAATGAACATAAGAGAAACAAAGAGAGCAAACTAATTAGAAAGAAAGTATGGACAGTTTTTATCTCACCCGGCTACTATATATGTGGCTATTTTTTACTTATTTTTCCAGGTGAAAGTTATTTATCATCTCCTATCAAAATATGCCCCATTGTTCTCTACTTCAAAGCATAAGATTGTAGTCTGTATCCCACCTTGAGCTTGGTCCATCAGTAATTTTTTGCAGTGACATTGAAAAATCAATATACTGGTCACAGTGCGACTAATTACCTTCCTAGATCCTGTAGTCTCCAACCACTGGGCCGCGGCCTGTTTGAAACTGCACCGCATGAGTGATGGGCAAGTGTGCACGCGTGCATAAAGCTCCACTCATGCGAATGGAGGGCATACCACACCCGCCGCTTGCACCAATGGAGCTGTGCACACATGTGTGCACCTTCCACTCACATGCCCCTCCCGCGCCAGGCCGCCAAGGTAGAAAGGTTGAGGACCACTGCTGTAGTCCCAATGTTTTCCATGGACTTTTCTTCTCTCTTGTTCATATATAAACTGGAAATTGGACCACATGGTACATATTAGAATTGAAAAACAAATCTTACAAATCTACATGAATAGATGTCTGGAATAAATGTAAATATTGTATTCACCTAGGAACTGCATTTTATTAATACATTGCATATTTCCATTTTGGAACATATACTTGGTTTTGACATTTATCAGATTTTATTTATCAAGTTGTTCCTAAGGAGAAATCCTGCTATCCATAGGAAAAGGCAGACAAAACTAGTTTTACATGAAATGATAAATATATTTAGATACATGACTGGGGCATTGATTCTGAAATTCCTCCTAAGAATCTCCTGGTGGTTCTTAGGGATAGTCATGACTATTCCTTAATTGCAGCTAAATTTGGGGTCTCACAGGAGGAAATTATGGCAGCAGCACTGTAAGTTAACTTTCTCTCTTGTAAGTTATGCATCAGCATTGATTTTGAACTTTTTCCAAAAGGTTTTTTTCAGGCATAAGTGACCTAGTAATGATTTATATCTAGCTGTTTTTAATTTTGTAATCTGTTATTTACTTTCCAATATTGTTATGACACCTGAAGTTCTAATAAGTACCTATTTTGTGATTTATTGATAGCATGAGAGTGTTGGATATATCATCAGCAAATTTTATGTGCAGACTACAATTTTTTTTAAAAAATATGCCATGTTCCTTGGAAGAAATATGTGTGTCTGCAATAGACTATTATAGAATGTTCACATCTGTTTTGAATCTATTACATTTTTTAATGTTTGATTAAGCTTAACAGAGAATACTCATCCAACTCCCTTCTTCTGGACATTGAGCGGCTTAACATATACATCTTATAGTGAGTTTTATTATTTCTATTTATTTAATCAATTTATATCACTGCTCATTTCATACTCATAACTCTGGGTAACTTACAATAAAACAGATAACTTTATAAACCGAATACACTACAAAAAATAAAAACACACAGCAGTCAAAATAATAAAATAACTGTCAATACAATCAGGATACAGGCTCTGACAACACACCTGGGGCCCCAGACTTGGGTAGAAAACGTATTTTCAAGGTCTTGAGGAAAGTCAGCAGGGTCCAGGTTGGGATCAGTCCAATCTCCAGAGGGATGATAGTCTAAAGAGCAGGCATCAAGATAGAAAAGGCTTTCCTGCTAGATCGAGTAAGATGGGTAGAAACAACTAGGAAGAGAGGGTCCCATAAGTAACCCAGTACCAATCCACGAATGGCTTTAAACGTGACTACCAACACCTTGAATTGGCCCTGGAAACATACTGAAAATCAAGGCAGCTTGCAGAACAGTAGTACCACATGCACCAAACAGCCAGCACTTTTAACTGCCCATGCCATCATATTCTGCACCAGCTGAAGCTTCCAAATAATCCTCAAGGGCAGCCCCATGTAGAATGCATTGTAGTAGTTCAGTCTGAAGTCTCATATTAATAGGCTCATTCTTTCCCTATAATCCTTAAAGCAATGTACAACTTTAGATGTAAACAAACAAACAGAAACTTTAGCAGAGTTCATAGAATTGTTGTTCCAAGACAAGGACATTATAAGAATATAAGCATAAATTAATATCATTATAACAGAATAGTTTCATACCAAAATAATGTAATTATAACAGAAAATACATTGAATATTTTAAAATAACTTTGTCTATAAACCTTACATGCTTTACATTGGTATTAATTCTCTATCAAGCAATGATTGTAAGTCCTGGATTTTAGTTTCCACCATATGAAGTCTCTAATGATAACTCCTTTTTTTAAGAAGCAATAATTAGTTTGATTTTCATCTATAGGAAAATTATTACTCAAATAAGCGATCTTCACAATGGTCGGCAATACTTCCTGTTCTTTCTAAACAAAATTTTAAAATGTCACATAGTATTCTGCAAAGATTGGATGCAAAAAATACCACATAATATTCTGTTGTGGACAAAAGTATCCATGCTTCCAATACATCACAAAAGTTTTTTTTCCCCTCTCCAGTCGTCTTGCAACTTAGCATAAACAAATGGTTTGAATATACATTGGATGTCCCAAAAAGATATCTGCTGATTCTGAAAGCTCTATGTGAATAGGTGTATGTGTTTGTGAAAAGTGCACCTCCTGAATTAGGGCACTCTGACTCTTCAAAAGCTAGATTCAATGAACTGTGAAGAAAAACAAAGCTGCCAAACCATTCAGCTCTGTGAAAGATTCATGAAGAAATAGCAGTGACATCCAAGTCTCAATGACCCATAGAAAGTCCAAATTCAAACTTGTTGATTTGCATTATAATACTATATATGGTGTTTGCCTATAAAATGATGCAAAATAACCAATTCCCTTGTTGTTTTGAAGGGCAATCTATATAGCTTATTAGGCTAAAAAAAAATGTAACAACCCCCCCCCCCCAAATGTGTTGCTCACAATGTTCTTCTCTAGTCACATGGAGATCAGTTAGTAGATGATGGCCATATGATCCAAGGCTCTGTTTTCTTTATTAAAATTTAAGATCACTTAAAGAAGAATAAACTAGATTCCCCACTATACAGGTAAACCTCAACCTACAACCATTCATTTAATAAAGGTTTGAAGTTATGATGGTGTTTAAAAAAAAACATATAGTCCTTGTACTTATGACTATCATGGTCATGTGATCAAAATTCAGGCTCTTGGCAATCAGCACTATTTACAACTTTGCAGTATCCCAGGGTCATGTGATCACCATTTGCAACCGTCCCAGAGGGCTTCTCCCAAGCAAAGTCAATGGGGAACACTTGATTTGTTTAACGACCACATGGTTCTCTTAACAACCATGGCAAAAAGGTTATAATATCAGGTGTAACTCACATAACTGCATTGCTTAGTGACAGAGGTCCCAGTCCCAATTGTGGTTGTAAGTCAAGGACTACTTGTAATTCAGCAGCCATACCAAAAATCACTGGATATCTGCACCTGATGCTTAGTGCTTTAAAAACATGGCGTCTCGGAAGCCAGAAACATCACTAAGTTCATTGGGAAGGAGGAGACTAAATTCTTCCCATTCGAAGCTCTCTTCATTGGGTCACTGGAAAGAAGTGGTAGAATTCGGTTTATGTCCCCACTGTGAAAATCTGAAACGTTAGTAGCTTCAGTTCTAGTACTTGTATGTATTATTATAATCAATTCGGCCACACACATCATTCCCACCATTGTTGCATGAAGAGACAAAAGGGGGCAGCCCTAACTTTAGGCACAATGAGGCAACTGTTTCAACTGAGAAATGCTGGAAGCTGGGGAGGGTCACTATTGAGAGATCTGGCCATCCCTCCTGAACCTTCCTTTCTCTCAGTCTTCATCTTCTGCTGGTGGACTGATCTGTATGTACCACACATCTTACACCATATCTAAATTAACCTGCTGCTCTGAGACATAGCAAAAGACACTGCCACTGTGGATGCTTCCATCCTGAATAAAACATGGTTCCTAATAGGTTTGTTTTTTTTGTATATGAAAGGGGAGAGGGGACATAATCTTATCCTTTGCTTAAGCCTAAAAACAGTCTTAGCCAACCCTGAAAATAGGGCTTGCTTTTCTATTACTAGTTTACTACTCAGCTTTGGAGAGAAAGCTACTATATGCATACTATTAAGAAATAATGTATTTAAGTACTTATCTTTGAACTTTTTCAGGTTACATACACAGGTATTTTTTAACATCCCAATACCCTTCTGTAACTTTCTCCTTCAGGAATGTTGCTTTTCCAGCATTCAGATAGAATCATGTCAATTCTGATTGAACCTATTGAAGAGTTATTGTAATAACCCTAGAAATGCAGGACATGACTCTCACTTATACAAGTCCAGTACTTCACTGTGATCTAGTGTTCTTACTAGTTCATGTTAGCCTACTAAGGTGGAACTGAAAAAAGCCACTTTCAAGTGTAAGCATTGAGAAGTTGATTGATCCTTTGCCTCTCCTCAGAGCCTGCCATTTCTCTCTGTATACACACACACACACACACACACACACTTCAGACCTGACCTTGAGACTTCAAACAGGATTTTGTCAAATATTAAAAGTAAGCCGAGGATTCTTTGAGTTTGCCTTGAAATTAGCCAATTCATCATCTTAGCAGTCCCCGTTTGGAAATTATATACTTTCAAATTGTGTTCTGGAAAGTACCTTCCTTTGCAGGACAGGAGGAAAGTAACATGCTAAACAGGTTATCTGGCCAAGCCTTTAAATAGGATTATAAAGAACAGCTTTTCCTCTTGGCTTAACAAAAACTAAAATACTTGAAAAATATTTGATTGCACTTGGCCTCAGTTTTGCGAATTAGTTTCCCCCAGCTGGTTGTAAATCCCCAAGAAATAATAAAATACCCACTACTGACACCACATAACAATACTATTTACATTAGTTGTCTGCAATTCATCCAGCAAAAATGAAAACCAGCAGGGAAAGTTCATACTATCAATTCTGGAGTAACATATGTACAAACAAGGGACAATCATACTGCCCTGAAACTTCCATTGACTTCACTGAGATGTCTTGAGTCAATTAGTTTGTGCTTATTTTTATCAATTAACAACTTAAGATTTAAATACAGATTTAAATGCCTAATACAGATAGTCCTCGACTTACAACAATTCATTTAGTCACCATTCAATTATTTTAGTGACCATGCAACAGCACTGAAAAACATGACTTATGACCGTTTTTCATAGTCATGAACTTTTCAGCATCCCCATAATCATGTGATCAAAATTCAGATGCTTGGCAATTGGTTCATACTTATGACCATTGCTATGTCCCAAGGTCATGTGATTATCTTTTGCGACCTTCTGACAAGCGAAGTCAATGGGGGAGCCAGATTCACTTAACAACTGGGTTACTAACTTATCAATTGCAGTGATTCACTTAACAAGAATGGTTGTAAAATGGGGCAAAACTCACTTAACAAATGTTTCACTTAACAACAGAAATTTTGGGTTCCATTGTGGTTGTAAGTCAAGGACTACCTGTATTAGATTTTCTACTTTCTGGGGGAGGGAGCATTTGAGGGTTTCTTCTCATTATTTAGACTCTTAAAATAAGTAAAGTTTTAAATCCTCTCTCTCTTACAGAATGGAAATTAAAAAGGAATATAAAGAGAATGATTATGGAGCAAATAAAGTACAGTTTATTATATTTCCAAACAGTAATCAACAGGAAGTAATAATATTGGCAGGGTTTGCAAGCATAACACTTCTCATTAATTTTGGGACAGGAGGATCAAGGCACCTGTCAGTGGTTAGGATCTTGCAGGTTTCTTTGTATGTATTATATTTGTATTTACTTACTTAGTACATTTACTTATATTTGTATTAAGCTAAAATGTCTTGTATTTGCTTAGGCTAAAATGCCAATTGGGCAAAGTCGTGTGAAGTGAGTGGGTGGCATATTGTAATGTTAACTGAGATTCTTCTATTTGAGTTGAGGTTTATTAAACAAGTTCCACCCAATCTCCAACCTATCCTTTGCTGGGAAACCTGTTGAGAAGTTGGTGAACAGTCAACTTATAGAGAATCCTAAAAGTAGATTACCTAGATCTTTTCATGATCTCAAACACGAGATGGGAACAGTACTGGTTATGCTAGAATTTTGTTAGGACTTGGAAGGAAGAGTATCTTTTCCTGGTCTTTCAGATTTCTCAACAATATTCAAAACCATTGTCCATTATATTATTGTGGCCCATCTAAAAATACTTGGGGATGTAAACATTGTTCTTCAATAGTCCCATTCCAACCTGAGTGGCCAATTCCAGTTGCAAAAAAGGAGAGAAGCAATCAAGCCTGCGGTTGCTCCATCCTGTATAACCCCCTGCTTCTAATGTGTTCTTATTAGCTTTAATTTATCAACAAGTCATCTCCAATCCGGGTGTTCAGAAATGCTGACACTTCTCTTCCCAACTTCCCTAGCCTCTACATCCTCAAGATGGAGAATGCCATAAAAATTCAGGAAATGGGAGTCAGCACACTTAGCCATGCTCAAATTGAGAGGGTTACCTTATTTTCTCATAATAGTGCTTAGTATTAAAGCAATTTCTTAAATAACAGAATGTAAACCTGCCCAATCAGTATTAGAAAAATAAATATATATTCTATATCCGTTATAGTGGGCTATTTGCAGAGGTGGTATTCAGCCGGTTTGGACTGGTTTGGGCAAACCGGTAGTGGCGACCCGCCCACTCACCCACCCGCCCCGGCGCTATGCTGTCCTATTTAGCCACGTTTTCAAGCCACGTGCATGCGTGCAAGCCGCGCATGCGAGCAAAGCGCATGCGCGGAAGGCCACGCACATGCGCAGAAGGCCATGCACATGCGCAGAAGGCCGCTTGCATGCACAGAAGGCCTCACACATGCACGGAAGGCGCATGCGTGACCGAAGCGAGCGTGCATGCGCTCGCGCTCTCTCACATGGGCGAACCGGTAAGGAAATTATAGGAATCCCACCTCTGGCTATTTCCTTTTGATTTAAATGTCCTTTCGGTTGTTTTGATTATAATGTTATGACAATGGGGTGGCCTGTAAAACTTGCAACAAATCTTATACACTTCAGACAATGAAGTTATAATTATCTAAAGTCTTAAAAGACATCTTACTTCATATTCTAGTTTGAAAATAATGTTTGCATGCCACCTGTCAAACGGAAAAGCAACCTCCGGGTCAAACTAAGCCTCCCTCTTGAAGATAAAATTCTGTCTAGGGATTAATAGGGACTAGAAAATTAGAAAACTTCCCTTGTCTGCTTCTCCCTCCCCCGTTATAAGCCAGTTTCTTCTTTCCACCTCATCCCTCTGGGGAAAGGATTGAAGGAGAAATCCTTACCTCCCCCTGGGTCTGGCTAACTAAAAAAGGGGTAAACAAGCAAACCTTTGGGAGTCTGTAGCTCAGCCAAGCTGAAATGGATGCTAGAAAGCCACCAGTCAATTCCAGGATTGAAACAAAAATGAACTTTTGCCAAAAGAAGATAAGGTTCCACATAACACAACCCCCAGTTAAAAAGAGATAAAACACAAAAAAACCTAATGCAATGCTAACTGAAGCCAAACAACTCAGTTTCCAGCCTTGCCTGTGGGTAAACTCCTCATCCAGGACTCCAGCTAACTTTCCAAAAAAGTCAAAACTCTTCTGGCCCAGAAGCCTGAGGGAGCCTTTTTTTTCCTCCTGTATTGGCCCTCAGGGGTCAGGTGACTCCTTCTGGACACATGGTTGGCTTGTGATTGTATGGGCCCTCTGCTCCCACTACACTAACCTAACAAATGCAATTTTATTTCTAATTATTTTCTATTAACATTTTGACTTTAAATTTCCCACTGATAAGACAATATATGTGTGGCCTCAGAACAAATATGTGGAAACTCTACTGAAGAACTGTTAAAACCATACTTTTGTTGTATTTTCCAGAGGAAGGTGCACAAGAAATGAATATTAGTATATTCAGATTGCTATATTTTGATTTGTACTATTAGAAATCCACTATTAGTCAAAGCCATAAGACTAGAATGGATGCCTACTCTAAATTACATTACTGAGGAAAGATTTTCATATCTAAATATTTAATATATTTATAAACTATAAGAATACTGTCTATGTTTAAACATAATAAATAAAATTAGAGACACTTCCAGAAAACTCTTTTATTGTGCAGTCCCCTCTGTCTCATTCATTAAATTTGAAGCAGGGATGTGAGGGGGTGAATCTTTCTATTTATAATATCTTGTACGTTTTTCCCAACATTCACTGGGTTATTTCACCATTAAAAAATTGAAGAGATAAAGATGGAATAACTGTACATTGTCTTTGACAGGTAACGTTAAGAGATTTTGATTGCATGACTAGAGGGATGCTACAACAGTTTTAAGTAACTTAAAAGAAACTACTCAGTCACTATATGGTTTACAAGCCACAATGATTACTGTACTGTGCCATTATAAAAGCATAGTAGTTAAAATTATACCAACAAAGGGGCCGCTATCCAACCATTATTGAATTGGGAGGGCTAATACTCCTTCTCTTCCAGTTTAAGTCAAATACTGTAGCAGAGGAGAGTTTGCTTGAGCTTTCCTCAAATTCTGAAACTGATCTAGTAAAGCACATAAATAATTGCTACATCCTTTGACATTTCCAGCCATTTTTGCTTCATGTTCAGGGTGGATTTAATGCATCTCTACCTTCCACAATGCTGCATGTGAGTCTTATCAAATCTATATTACCTGCTGGATCAGATCAATAGCATAGTCTACCTAGTATAGGTAATCCTCAATTTACAATCAATCATTTAGTGACCGTTCAAAGTTACGACAGGACTGAAAAAAAGTGACTTACACTCAATCCTCACACTTATAACTGTTGTAGCATCCCTCTAGTCATGCAATCAAAATTTGGGTGCTTGGCAACCAGCATATATTTACGACAGGTGGGAGCATCGCAAGGTTATGTGATCGCCATTTGCAATCTTCCCAGCCAACTTCCAATAAGCAAAGTCATCAGGGGAAACTGGATTTGCTTAACAACCCCATGATTCATTTAATACCTGCAGTGATTCACTTAACAACCATGGCAAAAGGGATCATAAAATAGGTGCGACTCATTTAACAACTGCCTTGCTTAGCAAATGAAATTCTAGTCCCAATTGTGGTCATAATTTGAGGACTACCTGTACTGTACCCAAATTTCTGCAGCCATTTTAAAAGAACTGAATTTATTTGAAAAGGGCAGATTTGGGGGGAGAGATAAATAGATTCCATTGGCATAGCACTCCATAGCTGGAATGCAGATCATAAGATTTTCTTAGTCCGAGGCTTTGTAAAAGGGTCCAGAAGTCATCCCCTGATCTTGATCAGAAACCAAAGCTGCCAGGTAAATCACTATTAAAAGTTTCAAGGGAATGGCTTGCTCTAATAAGGACTGGAGGTGAATTCAAGATTTAGAAGTTTCTCTATCGAATCAAACTAGGGGTGGGTTCTAACTTACCTCACTGCCGGTTTGCTTCCTCCCGCGCCGCGTGGCTGCGTGCGCATTGCGCGCCGTGTGGCTGCGCCGCGCGGGCGGGCACGCGCACATGCAGTGGTGAAAATTTGCCAAAAAATAAAAAAAAGCCAAAAACAAGATGGCGGCGCATGCGCAGTGCCGGGGACTCGGCTTCTGCGCATGCGCAGAAGAAAAAAAATAGTAAAATATTCAAAAAGAATTTTTTTCCCCAAAAAAAAATACCAAAAAAAAGATGGTGGCGTCCACAGACCGGCACCAACAGAACCGGAACCGTGACATTACCAGCGGTTTGCTACCGGTTCTATAGAACCGATGCGAACTGGGAGGAACCCACTTCTGAATCAAACCCTCCTAAGCTGTATGTCAAGCTTCAAGAGTATGAATATTTCCTGGTCTGAAAGTGAAGTGAAATTTGTGTTTCAGCACAGGTTTATGTATCTGAGTATTTTTGTGTGCAAATATACCCATGTGCATGTGACACTATGAAAATTTAAGAAAAAGATGAATTGGGCTTAGGGGAAAGTGTCTGTGCGATGGAGAAATCCTGGTGTGGCTTCCAGAAGACTTAACCCAGTGTTTCTCAATCTTGGCAAGTATTAAGAGGCGTGGACAGAGGCTGCCTGGGGAATTGTTGAAGCTGAAGTCCATGCCTCTTAAAGTTGCCAAGATTGAGAAGCACTGCTTTAACCAATAGTCTCCTGTATTCGACATACCTTTCCAGCTCTCCTTTCTTGGATTACGAGGTTGCTTAAGAGAAAAGACGATAAATTGTGCATGGATGGAGGGGCTCTGATTTCCACATCCCAGTTTCACTTAACTTTTTTTTGTAAGATTGTGGGACCTTTTCATATCAAGGAATGTAAAATGATTTAAATCTGTCACTGCTGGTGTCCACTTTGTATAACATATAATTGGCAGTACAGACCTTTTAAGCATTTGGTGTCAGTGTGGTGAAGTCAGGAAACGACTTCAAAAATAATACTCTGCATTTGCATTATCCTCTGGATGCATATACATGCAAGAATCGAGTCATTCAAACACATTTTCAGACATGCCTTAAAGCATTTGGCACCTATAGATACTGTATATCTGACTAAGCCTTCAAAAGGCCATTACTCATTAGTTCATGAGAAAGCAACATAAATGCCACAACACTGATATCAAAGCTGTTGCGTATGATTAAAGCTATTTTGTATTTTAGAACAGAAAAAATATATAAATGTTAACCCAAAAGTGCTTTTTCCAAGAGGCAACTGGACTTTCTAGTTTTTCTTTGAAGATGTTTCACTTCTCATCCAAGAAGCTTCTTCAGCTCTGGCTCTTTTTAAAGAGCCACTTGGATCTAGTGGTTAAAGCACCAGGCTACATGCCAGGAGACTGTGAATTCTAGTCCTGCCTTATGCATGAGTACCCAGCTGGGTAACCTTGTTACCTTTCTCTCAGTACAACCCACCTCATAGGATTTTGGGGGAAATTGGAGGAGGGGGAATATTAGGTATGTTTGGTGCCTTGATTTATGTATAAAATGTATAAAGGTGTGTGTGTGTGTGTGTGTGTGTGTGTGTGTGTGAGAGAGAGAGAGAGAGAGAGAGAGAGAGAGAGAGAGAGAAAGAGAGAGAGGGGGGGGGAGGGAGGGAGGGAGGGAGGGAAGAAAGAAAGAAAGAAAGAAAGAAAGAAAGAAAGAAAGAAAGAAAGAAAGAAAGAAAGAAAGAAAGAAAGAAAGAAAGAAAGAAAGAAAGAAAGAAATTGTGCCCCAATCGTCTGCGTGTCCTTCCCAAAATAAGACCCATTGAATTCTGTGGAGTTCACCTCTGAGAATGCAACCTAAACATTACCTAATATAGGCCTTGACATGGACAATGATAAACTCTTGTGTACATATTATGTCATAATTATATCATGCAACATTCCATTCCTGCCTCTTTCATTTAACTTAGGCAGATCAAAATATGGATGCTATGGCTTTCTTTTTTTATGAACCAGCCACGACAGAACTATAATGAACAAATGAAAAAAATGAAAAAAAATCTACCTAATTTGTAAACCTAACTTTTATTTTCAATCAATTTGTAGAAAGTAGAAAGAGGCCATCCTAATTTGACATTATGCTGGCAGGCCCACCAGCCCCAATCAGAAGTCTCTTTCATTGTGCAGAGGAACACAAAGGGCACTCTGTTTGAGCAACTCAAAAAGAAAGCTAAAATCTTGCAGGCCACTCCCCATGTCAAAGGCTTGATCTGAATGCATGGAGGAGACTTACTGATTACAGAAGCATATAACAATCAGTTAATAGAACTTTGGTCTGTTAAATTTCAGAAGCTTCTCCTATACCCTTATTCACCCCCATTGCTTGGATAGCCTTGGTTATCCAAATTTCATTATTCCCAACATTTCTACATAGATGAAAGAGGAAAACCTGGAGCCTACATATTTTTAAAAAGTATCCTGCTGGATGGTGACCCCTTTGCATGTCTGGATTAGCTTAATATTTTGCAGGGCTTTCTTTAGCCAAAATAAAAGGCGACGGAATAAAAAGGCGACGGGGTGGCAGATGTCATTTAGGGTATTAGAAAATGATGAGGAGAGAAACGTAGGTCTGGAGTATAAATGTCCCATATTCATACAATGGTAAGAATGTGAACAATGGGTATAGTTCCCAGTTGATCGTCTAGTATAGCTTCAAGAATCCTAAATTATTACTGTCAATCTAGTGTATTTGGTTGTGTATTAGATGGCATGGGTTTGTTTGTTTGTTTGAACAACAAGTTGTCTGGTTTTATTATACATTAATTGACTGTTCTTTCCTCTAGAGGTACCTATTATAAAATCACAGCCTGAGGCACTTCTTTTAAATCTTTAATTGCTCATCTAAATTGAATTTTCTTAAAGCTCTGCTTACATCTGCACACATAAGGAATTTACCATAAAAGGGGTTGAAAATCCTTATTGCACTCTCCCTAAAAGAAAAGAAAAAAGCACTCACCCTTTATTAAGGAACAAGTCCTACTAGACAAACCAAAGTAAATAAAACTACAAAAACAAATAATAAGAACATTCTCACCGAATGTTGTGGAACACTCTGTTAAAAGTATACTTCTGCTTTACCTCCATGGGAAATCCATTTAAGACATCTTTATTTTAAATCACCTACCAGCAACAATTCAAATTCTCATGCAACATAGCTGAGATCAAAAACAGTTCCCCAAAATACATTCTTCTGAAGAACTTTATTCTATACACAGATACACATAAAACAAACACTGGATAATTATTTGTCACACTGACATTTTTTGTTCATACAGATCAAATACAATGCTCGAATAATAGTCTCAGGCTGCAGCTGTAGGTATCTCAGCCAGCAGAAAAGTACAGCAAACTTTGAATGAAACCATCTTCTTTGAGGTGGTTTTAAATCTGTCATCTACCAGACACCAGAAAATGTCCTAATTTGCCCCCTTCTCTTTGTTGTTTGGAATATATCTTACAATAAAACAGAAGTAATCCGAGTATAAAATTCACCGAGTCCAAATACTCTCTATGGGGATTGGGGGTTCACTACTTCCTTCTTCTTTGCTTAACAAAAGTCCAACTGCTGAATATGACATCACTCCCAAGAGCTTGGGACTTCCAAAACATATGCTGACATGCCGTTCAGAATAAACCGTCCAAGCAGGAAAGAGCAAGAACGAAGGAGAAACAATGCAAGAGGAAAGAAGCAAGAGAAACACAAAATGGAAAGTTTTCATTACCTGATACAGAACAGACTTTCTTTTCCATGCCATGCTTGATTTCCCAGACCAAAAAAAATAATAATAAAAATTGCCCTATTAACAAGAGGGACTGGACGGCTGAGTTGGGTTGGGAGTCAAATACCTGCTGTGATTCCCACAGCTCCTTCACATGACCTTTCGCAGAGCAGAGTTTATCCAAAATGATTGCCCAGAGAGAGAGAGGGAGAGAGAGAAAGGGTGAGTACACAGACTGGCTGGGTTAGTTGTCATGGAGATCACTCTCCCTCACCCTTTCTCTCACACATGCTCCCTTGCTTTCTGCGCACAGTCTCTCTCACACACACAAGTCATACTGAGCGTCACCGCTTTGGAAGGCATCTATGAACCAGCACTTTTTTTAATGCAATCTGTCCCTCCTCCCTGATTCCTGTCAAGAAAAAAACATTAAAAAAAAAACCCCGTGGTCTGTAATTGATTATTACAGATTAGGAAAGATAACATGTTTTCAGCAAGTGACGTAGTGTAGACAGAAGGGGGCAGGGACAAGCTGCATTGCTAAAACTTATTATGCAATAAAATAGGAGTGCCTGCTGTTGAGTCACTGACGGTGCAAGCATATGACATGACAAATCTGGTATTTCTAACTTTGACATGGATTGGAAACACAATAGTAAGAATCTCAAGGTTAAAAAAAACTACTGTTGCAGCAAGACGTACCTTATGGCTTAACTCCGTGTTTTGTTTTGTTTTTGCAGGGCCCTTAATGTCCGCAGATCTTCCTTGTCATCAAGCCAAATATCCGGTATTCTTTCATCCTTCTGCAGTTAAAAAGAAATTCAGGAATGAGATCACCTTGTGAAATAGGATGCAACCTTTTCTCTTAAATGTTTTCGTTGCTTCCAGGAGTCAATGTACAATACCACAAATGTTAGCCACATTTCATCCCAAGTTAACATCTCTTTGCTTTGGCTACACTTGGTTATATTTGTCATTTGTTCAATTAACAAAAGGAAGTGTACCTGGATATGCATGCAACAAATCCCAATGTTGTCAGATTCAGCCACTTAAAACCATTTCATCAGACATAACCAAAATAAACTCTTTTTTTTCCTCTTTCTCAGTAGACAGCAAATGTGTATCTCTTTGATAAGCTTTCTAGTTTTAAAATTTGTCTTCACCAATGGTTTGGTTTTTGTTAAAAAGAAACCCTGATATTTGAACATATAGTCAGTACAAAGGTTATTAAAGTGGCATAATTACTGTTAGTTTGATTTAGTTTTTTCAGGCATTTCATAAAGTTGTACCCACTACTGACTTGGGTACTAGATACCCTAAGACAGTGATGGCGAACCTTTTTCCCTTCGGGTGCCAAAAGCGCATGTGCCCACACCCATAATTTAATGCCCCCCCATGCACCCCGCCCCCCTGGGCATGCGCACGTGGCATGCGCACGTGAACCCACCGCGCTGCCCCGCCCCCATGCATGTGTGCACGACCCCCCTCCCCCATTTCCCGACTTCCGGTGGGCCCGTTTTTCACCCTCCCCAGGCTCCAGAGGCTTTCTTGGAGCCTGGAGGGCGAAAACGTCCTCCCCCGCCCCCCCGAGGCCGGAAACAGCCCATTTCCTGACTTCCGGTGGGCCCGGTAGGCCCATTTTTCGCCCTCCCCAGGCCCCCGAGGCTTTCCTGGAGCTTGGGGAAGCCAAAAACAGCCTCCCCCGCCCCCCCGGAGGCCCAAAACGCCCTCCCAGAGCCTCCGTGTGAGTCAAAAATCAGCTGGCAACAATGAGCTAGGGCAACAGCTCGCGTGCCGGCAGATATGGCTCCGTGTGCCACCTGTGGCACGCGTGCCACAGGTTCGCCATCACGGCCCTAAGATATACAGGATACTAGTTCTTTGGATAAGGCTTACTCTATGAGGAGGAGAAGAAGGAGAAGGAGAAGAACCCTTTCCACTATAAGATACAGGGCAAATCAAGTAAGACTTTGATAGATAACAAGGATAACATAAAACCAGCAAGACTGAAGACCTAGCTCAAATCAGACAATGGGTCCACTCTATCAGGATACTCAGCATAAATACATAAAACATATTTTGAAAGCATATTTTAGGTGTAGCAAAACTACAGTATAAAAGGCTAAAATGTTCCCTTGTAAAAAATAGAAGATAATTAGAAATGTAGGTATATATTCACACACACATACATCTGTATAAATGTTGAAGGAGCTATTAAATTTATGATTAGTAAAAATACTTGAGATTTCCAAGGTGCTATGTGCTCAGTCAGAAATTCTGAGCAGCAAACTACTTACATGAATTAGCTCTTCAGTTCCTAGGCTTACAACTTACTTTTCCAGGAAAGCTCATGACTGCTAATTCTTTCATCCTTATTAAACAAAGGTAAAATAATACTGTACATAATACTTGAAGATTGGTGCACGATGTATACCTTTGCTATTTTTCACCTCCATTCTCTAGTTCTGTTTCCTTCAGAAACCTAGATTAATTTCAAAAGAAAATAACTTGTTGAATTTTGCTTGAAGCTCTTCCTTGTTGATGTAAACCCAAGGACTGAATAGGTCTACAAGACTGGGTTCCCAAAAGGGCCATTATATACAGTATTCCTGAGTAAGGGCCACCATAGAAAGTCTACTTTTAAGCCTTCAGCCCCTCCAATATCGAAAGAGAGATGAGCTCAAAACATCACTTTCTGAGTGAATTGCAAAGGGAGGGCAGAGTCTAATTGTAAAAGACAGTACTATATATAATATGGACCCATGCCATATAGAGATTGATACCATACCATAGGTCAAAAAATAGCACTTTGACTTGTACTCAAAACCATACTGGCAACCAATGCAGCATTTCAATGTATATGAAGCAATGCAACAGTGGCTTTCCAACACCAGTATGTGAGGTGAATCAATTGCAGTTTCTGGGTGGGCCTTCAAAAGCAGCCCCAGGTAGAGTATGTCTAGCTAAAGAGAACGTATATGATGGTCACCTTCTGTTCAATAATTCTCATATTGGCCAAAGTTGAGACTCTGGACGCAGTCCTTTTGTTCTATAAGTAGAACCCCCAAATTAAGGGCTGCTTTTTCAGCAGCAGAACAATCTTGGTCATATTCAACATAGGGACCATGCCCAAACTTGATGGCTTCTAGACAAAAAGCAACTCTGTCTTGTTAGAATAAAACTTTAGCTTGTTTCATCCAATCCAATTCTGGGTAAAAACATCCACTGCACCTCCTCTCCAGCCAAAATGAAGATATACATCTGATTATCTTCTGCCAGGAATCCTGTCACATCCTTGGAGTCTATACAATCAAAAGAATGCTGGATAGACAGTCAAATATGTTATCCAATTTATCCCCTTGTCTCTGCTTAAAAAGAATCTATACTAGAGCAAATGCAAACAACTTTATCAGTAAACTGTCTTGCAAACATGCCTCAGCAGCCTGGGGGGGGGCAGGGGGGAATGAAAAATC
>QLTV01000972.1:4081532-4100052 GCA_003457575.1 Thermophis baileyi
CCACATTCCTCCCATCGACCAGTGAGGTCGCACAGGGTTGGCCTTCTTCAGGTCCCGTCGGCCAGACAGTGCCGGCTGACGGGTCCGTGGGGGAGGGCCTTCTCTGTAGCCGCTCCGACTCTGTGGAACCAACTTCCCCCCGAGATCCGTACTACCCCCACCTTACTGGCCTTCCGTAAAGCCATTAAGACCTGGCTTTTCCGGCAGGCCTGGGGCCAATAGTGGTTCTGATTGGCCCATGCATGGTTGTGTGAATGTTTTATTTTAAATATGGATGGGGGTTTTTTTAAATTATTTTTATATGTTTTATTTTTTACATGATGTAAGCCGCCCAGAGTCCTTTGGGAGTTGGGCGGCATATAAATTTTATAAATTAAATTAAATTAAATTAAACCCTGCATTGTCTAGTCTATTCATGCAGAACTCTGGAGTCAGACAAGTCTTCAGAGTGCTAAAAATTACAGACGTAGCTTGTTCAGGCTAATAAAAATAGAAGTGCAAGTATAACCAATCCACAAAGTCTTCTCAGATCTAATCCTATTAGTACTGTGTGGCTAGGAACTGTAGCATTTAAAGTGTATGTTTAAAACTGCAACCTCAGAAACTTTAAGAAGAGACTTCTGGTTGACGTCACAGCAGGATTGGACACGCGGAGTGGGTCTCCACGCTCCCGTGCAGAGTTCCCTCCATCAGTGGGCTCCAAAAGGAGCCAAAGTCGCCCTGTAGGGATGGTGAAGCAAAGAGGGGCGCCCTGTGAGGTTGCAGAGAGTCGCAGCTCTCCTGTCTGACCCGGGGTTTTCTTTTTCCCTCTTAGTCTTGGCAAGGTGAAGAGGCAGCCTAAAGATGGCTGCCACAAAGCTGGGACAACCGTGAAACAACTAAGACTGGTGCTGGAGCGAAGTAGGTGAACAGTGACTGGAACTGGGGGAGAGGATTCCTTTTTGCTTAAAACCTAACCCCAAGGAACAATTTAGAACTATTTGCTCAGAATTATTTGTTAAAGCGGCATTTAAGCATTTTGAGAAAAATACTAGACCGGAAGGGAAAGACGCAAGAGAGAAAAATAATATTTTTTTAAAATATACAGAAAATTGGACTCTTAAACTGGAAAGACATGGTAATGGGAAGGCATTTTAAAATGCTGGAATCATTTACTTAAAAAACTTATCCTGTTTTTATAATTGATTTACAACTAAAATGACAATTGACTAGTGGCAATACTGAAATTTAAGCTGAGAGTGCCACCTGCTGACGAAAGGAAAAAAATACAAGTCTGGGAATACTAATATGAAAATATTTATTGGATTATACCTGGATTATACCTAACTACCCCATGAGTACTGGAGATCCAAATACGAAGACAAGGAAGTTATTTAATTAAAGGGACTCCTGAATGTTATGCTAGATGATTGAATCTGTAAAAGGAAGGTAAAGAGGCTTTTGACAACTTCTGGGACTATTTAAATGGAATTGATTGCTTACCTATGGGATATAAAGAACTGTGATTAGTGCACTCCTTGAAGGGCAACTTTAGGACTGAATAAAGGGTTCTTGGACTACTGGACAAAATTGAATTTTTTAAAACAAAATAAGATGTTTTATAAGGAAGAAATGAGTGGAACTTTGAAGGAGATGGTGTTGCTTTTTCAAAACACAAAGGACATCATGGGGAAAGAACTTAAGGAGACTATGGAAAAAATGGAAAATACTATACGAGGGATGATGAGTAAAGTCAAAGCCTTTATTGTCATTGTACATCATGTATACAACGAAATTGGTTAAAGACCAAGACGCTCAGGAAAGGGAGGAGCCAACAGAAGAAATGGAGGAAAAAATCCAACTGAAGAACCAGCAAACAAAAGAAGAAGACAAGAAGGAGATAATAATGGAAATAACAGTGATTGATGAATTAAACCAGGGGAAAAATATTTTAAGAGAGTTGAAAAGAGAATTGGAGATAGAGGAAGATATTTTTGAAAGAGAGATAGGGGCCCGGGTAGAAATTTTGGAAAGTAGGCAGCAGAAGAGGGTAGAGATGGGAGAAGTACCTAGATTGAATAGTCAAGAAGTAGATGCAGACAGAGATAAAGATCCAAGAGAGGAATATGGGAGGCAAGTCAAAAAAAGCATAGCAATTAAAGTACTGAAGCGGACAAGAGACGATGGACAGATGATTTTTTTCTTTGTTGTTCTGATTTGCTTTTCTCTTTCTCTTTCCTTTCTTTTTTAGGTAGGTGACATGATTAGAAGTTAGATAGGATAGAAAGAAAACGTCTTTTAATAAAAGGGTGATATGATTAAAAGTTAGAATAAGAGATAGAAATAAGAGAAATGGGGAACGTTAGTGTATACACTTTTATATAATAAAATAAAAGCAACAACAAGAGAAAACATGGAATAATTGAATAATGACAGACTATAACTTAACATAAATGTGTATTATTATCAGAAATATATAAGTTGGTTGAATGTAATAACTATGATTAATTCTACTAGTTTTATTTGTATTAGAATGTATGACACCCAGGTGCCACACTGTTCACGCATTGATACATGTATATAAAACAAAATAAAAAACTTGAAACAAAAAAAAGAAACTTTAAGAAGTGTTGTCCTACAATTACCAGAATTCCCCAGCCAGCACTGGGGAATTCTGGGAATTAAAGTCCACACCTCTTAACATTGCTGAAATTGAAAAACCCTGCTTTAAAGTATGTTTTATTTTGTTTCTGATCATGCATGCGTATTTCTCGCATTAAAATCTGCAGGATACATAAAGAATATTTTAAGAAGGTTCAAATTTGGTCTTTGTCTCATTTAGAGATTGACATTACAAGGTACCCACTCCTAAAGATTTCTGGTAAACCTGTCTGGTGTTCAAAGGCAAAAAAAGGTTTTAGCATACTGATTATCAGTTTTTTAAAACAATGTTTTGCAAAAACAATAATGACTGCATAAGGGTGCTGAATATATTCAATAACGTATTTATTTAGAGTACTTTTTGACTTAACTATTTGGACGAGACACATTGTGTCTGAAACATGGTGCAGAAAAGAGTCACAGCATGCACCAGAAAGATCAGTGCTGAAGATCTCATTCAGAGATTGAATCAGAAATTAAGAGATTCAATGATGGTCTAACTTCAAAGATGTCACAAAATGGCACTGAACAGAAATATAAACGGGCTGTGGACAGGTAATCCTTGACTTACGACCACAATTGAGACCAAAATTTCTGTTGCTAATGCAACATTTGTATACTAAGTTTTGCTCCATTTTAGGACCTTTCTTGCCACAGTTGTTAAGTGAATCACTGCAGATTTTAAGGTAGTAAACCGGTTGTTAAGTGAATCTGGCTTCCCCACTGACTTTACTTGTTAGAAGGTCACAAAAGGTGATCACATGACCCCAGGATACTGCAACTGTCATAAATATGAGTCAGTTGCCAAGCATCTGAATTTTGATCACATGGGGATGCTGCAACAGTTGTGTGAAAAAGGTCATGTCACTTTTTCCAGTGCCGTTGTAATTTTGGTCACTAAATGAACTGTTGTTAAGTCAAGGACTACCTATATTTACTTGATAACAGGTAATTATAAAAAGTGACATAGAAAAACAGAGTTGGAAGGGACCTTGGAGGTCTTCAAGTCCAACCCCCTGCTTAGGCAGGAAACCCTATACCATTTCAGACAAATGGTTATTCAATCTCTTCTTAAAAACTTCCAGTGTTGGAGCATTCACAACTTCTGGAGGCAAGTTGTTCCACTGTTTAATTGTTCTGTCAGGAAATTTCTCCTTAGTTCTAGGTTGCTTCTTTCATTGATTAGTTTCCATCCATTGCTTGTCTTTGATCCCCTCTTCTTTGGGCAACCCCTGAGATATTGGAACACTGCTATCATGCTATCACCAGTCCTTCTTTTAATTTAAAGTAGCCATGCTTCTTCTCAAAATAGCCACGTTCTTTCTTTTTCTGTCATTAAACTAGACATACCCAATTCCAGCAACCGTTCTTTATGTTTTAGCCTCCAGTCCCCTAATCATCCTTGTTGCTCTTCTCTGTAGTCTTTTCTAGAGTCTCAACATCTTTTTTACATCGTGGTGAGCAAAACTGGATGCAGTATTCTAAGTGTGGCCTTACCAAGGCATTATAAAGTGGTATTAACACTTCATGTGATCTTGATTCTATCCCTCTGTTAATGCAGCCTAGAACTGTGTTGGCTTTTTTGGCAGCTGCAGCACACTGCTGGCTCATATTTAAATGGTTGTCCATTAGGACTCCAAGATCCTATGATTGTGACATGTAGTTACCCACGTGCCCACGTGAATTACCTCCTACAAGATGGAGTGATGGAATACAAAAAGATCTTATTTCCCTCATTGTTTTTATTTTAATTCAGATTTATAGTAAGGTATTGGTTTTTCTTTTCTTTTCTTTTTTTACATACAAGAGCCAATTTGTTCAACACCTCAAAGAAGAAAAACAGCCACAAATCCGTAAATTCTATTGCATAGAAAATCAGACTCCAGTTGTTCAAAGGCACCATATATTTTCATCAAAATATGGTGTCCAAACTTATGGAGTTTGGAGTCTGTGGTGAAAAATATTGGTAGACACACAATATTTGAATTTGATATACAGAAGTATGACATTCCCATGAACCAAAACGTGGCTGAGTATTCCTGATCAAGTACCGTAACTCCACTTGAATGCAGCCAAAATGGACCTTTTAGGAGGCACCTTGTTTGTTTTGTTGCTCTCAAAGAACAAATGTGTAAGTCGCCAGTTACTGAAAAAAATTAAATGTTGGGAGATTCAGGAGCAATTTTCAAGACCTATTTCTTTCTAGAACAGTTAAATTGACTAACACGTGCCATGAAGGCCTTCAATTTAGGCACCTTAAAAAAAGCTGGACAAATTCATGGAGAATCAAAGTATCAGCAGCTACTAATCTTGAAAACACTATTACCTCCTGAATTGTAGGCCACTTACTCTATTTAGACTACTAGGGAGAAATATGGGAAGAGGACTATTGCTCTTCATATTTTTAAGCATCCTAGTTCCCCAAAGTATAATAAGGAATGCTGAAGTAGATGGGCCTGAGGCTTCGTTTTATGTTTTGGGGTAAAATGAAGAAGTGGTTGTAATTATTTACTAGAGAGGATATGCATTCTTCTGATCTGTGGTATTCTGAAGCTGTATCGGTATTACTAGCTGCACTTTTTTTCTTTTTGTATATGTTTAACCCAGTCTCCTGAACGCTTCCTGTGGATTTCCATTAGAAATATGATGATTGGTAGATGTGCTGAGGAAGAAAGTCTATGAACTTCAGCAAGAAACAAAGGTCATGTTTTAATAACATTGGTGAGAAAAGATCATTTAGCACAGAGGGATCTTTAAAAGATTTTTGAAGACTGGGTTCATGATTTCCCTAGAGATTAAATTCCAGGAGGAGAATATTCTCTTTGGATTCCACAAGAAGGTTGAAAAAATTTTCAATTATCCTAAATCAGCAGCAGATGGAGTGAACAGGAAGTATGCTCCATTCCAGAATAGAAGCCTTCCATTTCATTACGTGCAGCATTCAGACATATTACATTCTCTGTTGAAAGCAGCTAAGGGTAATCCAGTTAACTCTGTTAAACAAACGTCTTTGAGATTAAGGTTGGACTTAAACCAAAGTATGAATTCCTCAGCTGGCTAATTTCATATCAAGGACAGCTAAATGTTCTCTTTACCAACTCCAATAGAACAGATCTGGGTAAAATGGAGAAAGTGAAAAATTTCATACAGTTATCTGGTTTATTCAGAATTGTTTTCTCAGTGTGAGATCAGGTCGTTGATAAAGCTCCCTTTATTGTCCTTCACAGTGCAGCATCATTGCAGAAAGGGATTTCTATAAGAGCACAAGACTCAACCCCCTCCCTCTCCCTCTCCCTCCCCTTAAATCTTCTCTCATTGGCTTAGGAATAAGCTTCACATGAGAATACAGAAACTTGCACATAGGTTTCTGTGCGATCACATGGATGTTATTCCTGTTCATGTTAACTCACAAATGACTAGAAAGAGAACACTAGTGCCTTCTTCAAGCATGGGAAACCATTCTTTCCATACGATGAACGTATGTCTGTGGTTGAAAAAGAAGTATTTTGCTTTTTTTAAGGGGACTACCTAAGCTAAATTGCTGTATTGTGGCAATTTTTTCTATAAAATCCATTTTCCAGAAGAGCATTAGTTTCCAAAATATGGATATATTACTTACACCAGGGGTCCCCAGCCCACTACCGGTCCGCAGCCTATTCACAACTGGGCCGTGTGAGTGGCTGACTGGTGCGTACACGCGCTCACAGCCCCACTTGCATGAGCATCACAGAGACTAGTGGCATCACTCGTACAAGCATCATGGGCGCTTGAGGCCTCACTTGCGCAAGTGTCACGGGTACTTGGGGACCCACTCTCATGAGCGCTTGGGGCCGCATTCGCACGAGCGTCGCAGGCACTCAGGGCCTCACACACCTGCCCCTCCCACAAAACCATCCCCTCTTCCCCCCTTCCCCATTCCTGTTCCGGTCCGCCAACTCAGAAAAGGTTGGAGAACTCTGACTTACAGTATATAAGAATAGAAAACATTGAAGATTGTAGTTTATTTGCTTTACATTCTTGTAATTTTTCCACTTTGAGGAGATTCAAATTTATCAGCAGCATTTTCCCTCAACCTGCAGATGGAGTATGCCACTAGACTTCTTGTAAACAAGGGTTTTTTTTACCCATTTATTAATTTATAGTGTTTATGTATCATCAATTCCACAAGAACTCAGCAGTTTATAAAACTAAAGATATCACTATTAAAACAGAGTCAATAGCACTATATCAGGGGTCTCCAAGCTGGCAGAGGAACTCTGGGAGTTGAAGTCCACAAGTCTTAAAGTTGCCAAGGTTGGAAACCCCTGCATTATATCACAACAAAGTTTTAGTATCCAGGTTAAATGAACATGCCCACTTTTGAATATCATTCCCTGGAGATCATTGCCCATTCTCTTAGACGACTCTCATCACTGATGGCCTTTCAGCAGTCACTGAAAATGGAATTTTTCTGAAGTGTATTCACATAATAAGATAATGCCAATTGTGGTTGTTGATAAGAGTTTTATGATTATTGCTATTTTCTATATTCTAAATTGTGGCATTTTAATTCTACCCTTATTAGTTTTCACTGTATAATGATCTTTCTGTGCACATTTTAATTAAGACGCTTTGACTATAGTATGCGGTTGTTAACCGCTCACGTTTTAATAGCATGCAAGTATCATAAATATCTAGCAAACACTAGAAAACAACAAAGACGGCATTTTCTGTATCTCTTCCCTGCTATCTAATGGCTACTTAAGGTTTTGTAGCACATGTATGGTAGCCCTAAGTTGACAAAACCAAATTTTTCATGGTCAAATTTCCAAAGCTGAAAATGACAAAACAATAGACAATTGCTTTCAAGGTCCAGTCCAATAGGTGAAGACAACATTCTCCTCCAGAGAAAAGAGGTCCATAACAGATTTCTTGTTATCTCCAAGCTGAGCTTACAACAGTTTCTTCTCTAATTTCACTCCTACAGTAACAACTGTTCCTCAAATCATGAGAAGATCTATCATCCAAAATTCTTGGGAGAATGGAAAAAGGAACTTGCTGGGTGAATTCAAGGCAACTATAAACTTAGGAAGATATTCTCATTACTTCAATCAATTTCTACATAATGAATTGCTACTTGTATGCAATTTATTTCTTGAATATTGCTTTTCCCTTTGTTTGGCTTTAAGCTTCTTTGTGAAGTCTCTACCCTAGTTCATACTGCACTGTGCTATAATGTAATTTCTTTTTATAGCATATTATGAAAATCCAATCATTGTAGTTTATAAATCTTCATTTAAGTCTTAGCATATTGTAGAAACTGTTTGATGGGGTATGTGAATCAGTGAATCTCTCTTTATGCAACCATACCTTCAATTTCTACTTTAAAAAAAGATCAAAAAGAAAACAGAAACAGGAGCTGGATTTTTCAGGCTTAATTGCCCTCCTGTTCCTACATCCCTTATCATCTCACCTAGCAAGACATCAGCTGTATTGGATCTAACGCATCCTACCACATGCTTAAAAGTAAAAGCACCCCAGCCACTGCAGCATCACCAAAAGTGGGCATTTAAATCAGAACCAGGGTTGAGATTTAACGATTTTGTCCTCTAAGAAACAACTTTCTGGGAAGTGGAACATTAATTGCAAGTGTTTTATCTCTGAATTGCAATCTCATGTGTTTAAGGAAAGATCATTATCCACAGTTTGGCAATGTAGCTTGGAAAATATTAACAGCAGAACCAAATCTTCATCTTATTTGATGTCACCAACTGCTATGAAACAAACTAAGGAAAGCTATAAGCCCATGATGGCGAACCTATGACACGTGTGCCAGAGATGGCACGCAGAGCCCTCTCTGTGGGCATGTGCGCCGTCGCCAGCTGCTCTTCTGGTTTTTTTCTGGCACACACATGCATGCCGGCTAGCTGGTCTTCGTGTGCGCTGAGGCACCGGAAAACAGCCTGGAAAACGGTTTGAAAACGGCCTCCAAAACAGCCAAAAAACAGGTCATTTTTCGGGCTGTTTTCAGGCTGTTTTTCAGCCCAAAAAATGGCCTGAAAACAGCCCGAAAAACGGCCCAAAAAACCAGACATGCACGCACCGGCCAGCTGGTCTTTGGGTTTCCGGTGCTCCGGCATGCGCACATGCATGCGTATGCACAAGCATTCCGGTTTGGGCATTCGGTGCCGAAAAGGTTCGCCATCACTGCTATAAGCAATGCAAATTTATCACCGGTAAAAAACAGAAAAAAATAAACTAAATGGGGGAAAACAAAGTTTTTTTTCCTTGGACTATTTCTTAGACCCTGACTCTCAGAAACATTGTGCAGTATACAATGTATTGTGTTTGTTTATTTTTAATAGATATTCTCCCATTCATTTGCCCTTGTTCCAGAAACAGAGAGCAATCTAATCGATAAAGCAGATATGACACATACACACATTAGGTCAGTTATGAAAGTATCCAAAATAAAACTAGAACAACAAATCCTGGGAGGAGGGAGAAACCATGAGAAGAAATGGACACTGACTAGATATACCAAGCACATTGGATTGCTGATGGAGCAGACTGCTTCTTTTGTTTCAAGTTGTATCTAGGACAGCATCAGATGTGCTGGGATTATACCACCCAGAATTGTCCATCAGCAAGGCCAATTAGAATTCAGGATGCTATAGTCCCCATTCGAAGGATGCTATGACAGAAAAGACTGTTCTAGGATTTGATCCCTTCCTGTAGCACACACAGGTAGCACAGGTGTTCACTGTTGAACTATAAAACCCTGAAAGTATGTATAACTCTCCTGAGGATTTTGACATATATGAATGACAATCTTTTGACAACACAAATTCTCCATCCTCAGCTACTGTTGACATAAGACAGAGGAAGGAGTGGAAGGCAGAATTAATGCCAAGAATTCTTTCTTACTCTTGTACAGCCAATGCTGTATTATTTTAGCTTCCTAATAAATAAATATAAGGTGCATTAGAGCAATTGGGAAAGATGGAAGCTGGAGTGACACTTAATTCCTGCTATCCTCTCTACCCTAATCAACGTAGGCAAGTACTTACAAGCAAAAAGGGTGATAAAGAATGTACGGGTATTGTGTTCTCCCTGAAGCTCCTTTGTGCTGGTACAGCACTAATGTGAGTTAACATTCAGTTAATGGGTTGACTCCAATGTGGTAATAGGGGAAAAACAGCCTGTTTCCCAAGTTTTCTCTCCCAAACAAATATAAACATACACTATAGAAATGCTCAGGATGTGACCATTTCTCCAAGGACAATGCTACAGAATACAGATATGTAGAAGTCTTCACTGGGTAATTTAACAACAAATCATTTGGATCTAATTAATTCAAAGTAGGAATATTATCTTCGAAGAGGGAGGGAGAAAAAAGGGGGCTTTCTGATCCAAGTTCAATAAACTTGGAAAGAATAAGTAATCTCTTTGTTAACCTAATAGGAATTAAAGTCTTTATGTTTATTGTAACTGGAGTCAAACTTTTATACGCTTCCAACATATTTATATTTGACTATGAATACATCAAGACAAATGATAGAGTAGCCAATGGCCAGAAGACTTCATTCAAGTCCATAATGAACTACTGCAAGTCACATAGCTATGCCCATCTTTAAATGATTTTCTTGTAAAAGGAAAAGAAGGGTACTCTAGATGTACTCAAAAGTAATGAAGGGAACAGTAACTACCATGGAAATAAATACCGTTCTGAGGCTTGAATGTTCCCGATACAATTGTTCAACAGTTCAAACAGCTCTGCACACGCCAAGAGTAGTTATGCAAAGCTAATCAGAGAAAGAAGAGAGATGCCTTGAGCTTTCGGCCTTGAATTTGTGTGCTTGTGCATACTGCTTCCTCCATGGCATAAACATGAAATTAAGTAACTGAGAAAAATAAGGGAGAAGATGATGGGCAAAACAATCTCTTCTGTTAGCAATTTATTTGCTGTGCCCGCTTAAGAACACAACTCCATCAGTGGATCAAAGCCATTCCATTGCCAGAATTAAATCCAATGTTTTCAATGTTACTTCTGTTGCCTGACCCAGGCAGACTGACAGTGTGCCTTTAAAGTTGAAAAGGGTACTGTTATAAACAGTCCTTCATTCTCTTTGGCAGAGGCAATTGGTTTGTCTTTTCAGTGCATCGATTGACTTGTAGTCGGCAGAGGTGCTGCAGGCTGGGAGAAATGTCCTTGTGGCTCAGTGACTGGATGATATACTGTCATCTCCTTGGGTGGAGAAGGCAAAAGCATGGTAGACAGGTGAGGAGCATCACTCCCGCTCTCCATAGTACAAGAACTTAATGCTGGATCAGACTAACCACATCTGGAAGACCAAAACCCAAGGTTTGAAGAAGGAATTGGTGTCTAACCGGAACTTGCTATCAACGTATTCAGTGCGTATATTGGTAGGGCCTCGAATGGTCTTTACTAACAGTGTGAACAGATTGCTGGGATGAGCACTGTCCCGCACCAGAAAAGTCCCTTCTGGCATCTTCTGGAGCAGCTGCTTGGCTTCACTGTCTGTCATAAAACCCCAATACCTGCCGGATTCTTGCAGAAATAAGAACGTTCTGGCAATGCACAGCAGATCCTTCTCTGGGTCTTGTGTTTGAGGTGAGTTGCTTTCAAGCCTGGGCATCAGCAAAGAAGGCTGCATGACCTGTTCTGACATGTTCACTGCAAAGCCTTCATCCGATAGCCTTGGGAGCTTCTCCTCTGCTACCAAAGGATAGGATCTATTATCCACTGTCATAATCTGTGTAGCTTTATTCTGTCAGAACCGATTACTGCACTTATTGGGCTGGCATTTCAGCTCAGGTAGATTTATTATTTAAAGCAAAGTGCTACAACCTTGTGCAATACAAGTAGTCCTCGACTTACAACCACAATTGAGCCCAAAGTTTCTGTTGCTATGTGAGACATTTGTTAAGTGAATTTTGCCCCATTTTCTTGACACATTTGTGAAGTGAAACACTGCAGTTGTTAAGTTAGTAACGCGGTTGTTAAGTGAATCTGGCTTCCCCATTGACTTTGCTCGTCAGAAGTTTGCAAAAGGGGATCACATGACTCCGGGACATTGCAATGGTCATAAATACAAGCCAGTTGCCAAGCGTCTGAATTTTGATCACATGACCATGGGGATGCTGCAACGGTTGTAAGTGTGAAAAATGGTCATAAGTCACTTTTTTCAGTGCCGTAATTTTGAGCAGTCACTAAGTGAACTGTTGTAAGTCGAGGACCATCTGTATATACAATTTTTTCCCCTTCACTAGGTGTATGTTGTTTATTTCCAGTTCCTGATGTTACAGTACCCAAGTAGAACTAACATACTACAATGGGCCTTATTAAGAGACACTCGTCACAATTACCTATTCATTTTTTCCCAGTTTTCCGTACTAATTTGGAAGGGACTGAAGTTCAAGAACAAAATGAGGTAGGAGATAAGTGGAAGGCAAATCCCAGGACAGGAGAAGGTTTTATTTGTACACACACTTTTCACTCTCAAAATAGTTTTTTTTTTTTAATATCCAAAACTTCCTTTATATCTCTGTTAAAGCTAATCTACCACCAATTTTCATTTGGACCATTTTCCCTGAGATTTGACTGTTTTTCCTCCCTCCCTCCATCTTTTGTTTTTTGTTTTTCATTCTTTGGATTGTTAGGAAGTGTATGTATGTGTGTGTGTGTGTGTGTGTGTATATGAGGAACATACCGGGCTGATTACAAGGTCACGAACAAGACAGCAAGTTGCAATGGTTGACAGACTAACATCATCCCCCACAGATGGGCAGACTGGGAGGGGGGAAGCAGTAGGAGCCAAGCCTCCATCAACCAGCATGACAACAGCAAAAACAGCCCAGCTAATTACAGGTGGGAGGCGGCTGGAAGGACCTATCACACGTGCAATGGCCAAATTGATTAATGGCATATAAAGGCAGAGATCTCTGTAATGGTAGTTTAATACTCTGACGATGTCAGCAGCTGGCTGACGAAAGCTTAGTAAAATTTTAATTATTTTAGTTCCGGAGTTCGCAGAATGTACACACACACACACACACACACACACACACACACACACACACACTGTGTGTATATATCATCCTTGCTGCACAATCACTCTGCATATCAGAAATGATGTTTTGTAAATAAAGAAGTCCCTCCCCCCAAAAACAACACTCCAAATACGCAGGTCATAAAGCAACAGCATGCAGTTACAGTCTGATACTCGTGTAAATTTAACACTGTCTGCATTCCTGCCAATTTGGCAGCTTCCTTGGTAAGCCACAAGTTTAACTTACCAGATGTGGTAGCTGCAATCAGCATTTTGATTGATCTGGTCTTCTTTTATCAGAATATTTGATCAAGTGCCAAAGTTGAATTATTCAAATTTGCTGATTGCATTTTTCCACTTCCTGTAGGTTAGGCCCAAGGGTTTAGTGGCAAGTGATGCAGTGTACTTAAGTTTGGCTGAAATACAAACAGAAGACTTTCTTCTCTGATGTTATTTCCTTATCAGACAAATAGTAATAATTCACTACGTTAATGCATTTCAAAGCAGATCATTTGCAGTTCCTGCCTCATATCAGAACTATATAGACACATGCACACTAGAAGAGTGAGCCTCATCAAATTCAGTGGGAATTATTCCAAGAGAGTGTGGGCACATTTATACTTGAAGTCTGTAATTCAGACTTCAAGTATCCATTCAAGTATCCATTTACTTTGCAGTAAGCTCCACTGAACTATGGAACGTGCTTAAAATGTTGTACATTATGGAGAAACTGAAGAGATAATTTTTTGTTACGTTTATAAGAGAGACCCATTCAGTGAAGAGCGGTGGCCAATTTGGGAAAGATAACAGGAAATACTTCTTTATTTATATATCACATATGGATTTCATTTCCTTGCCACAAGCTGCAATGATCAACACCAACAAGGAGAGTTTTTAAAAAATGTATTAAATAAACTCAGAGAGAACAAAAACACCCGTCATCTGCTAGCATTGTTGGTCAAATGCTACCTTCAATATTATATATATTTATATTATATACTTGCGTTGAACTGCAAGATGGGTGACATATAAATTTAATAAATACAGGTAAGTCCTTGACTTACAACAGTTTGTTTAGTGATCATTCAAAATTACAATGGCACTGAAAAAAGTGACTTAATGACCATTTTTCACACTTACAACTATTGCAGCATCCCCTTGGTCGCGTGATCAAAATTCAAACACTTGGTAACTGACAGTTGCAGTGTCCTGAGGTTATGTGATCACCTTTTGCAACCTTCTGACTAGCAAAGGTAATGGAGAATCCAGACTCACATAATAGCCGTGTTATTAATTTAAAAACTGCAGTGATTCACTTAACAATTGTGACAAGAAAGGATGTAAAATGGGGCAAATTTTACTTTATAAATATCTTGCTTAGCATTAAGTGAATGTGACAGGGTCCGATCTTGTCTACATTGGCCTTACAATGCCTAGACCAGTGATGGCGAACCTTTTCGGCACTGAGTGCCGAAAAGATCGCGCAGAAACGTCACATGTGCGCGTCCGCGCTTGTCAGGGCCGCGCTCTGGAAAAGCCAAACTTCCGGGTTCTAGCACGCATGCGCGCCTGACAATCAGCTGGCTGGCGCGCATGCGCAGGCCTGTTTTCAGCACTGCCGCGCGCACGAAAGGATTGCGTTCCAGAAAAGCCAAACTTCCAGGTTCTGGCGCGCATGTGCACCTGACAATCAGCTGGCCGGCACACATGCGCACACCGGTTTACAGCACTGCCGCGCATGCGAAGGACAGCTGATCATCACACGTGCATGTGCGCCAGAAACTCAGAAGACAAACAGGCAAGGCCGCACATGCCGGGCGACATGGCTTCACGTGCCACTTTGGGCACGCGTGCCATAGGTTCGACATCATGGGCCTAGACAGAGAACACAAGCACATCCAGTATATCTCAGCCTGTTTTTTCCCATCAGACTGCTACCACCTCAAGGATTGAGAAAATAGAGGGAAAGGCTTTTGTACACTAACTCAGAGACTAAGACTGAATTCAGCAAGAAACATTGCCAATTTGTAGTTTATTAGTTTTCTATATAAGTTCCACTGCAAAGGCAAACTACATTTAAGGCACTCCCAGATTATGACATTTTCTACCACAAATCCTTTCAGTTACAATACAAAGCCCAGATAATACTGCCTGGGGGTGTTCCAACCCCAGCAGAAATTGGGACTCTATAAGGATGCCATCAGCTAACCAGCATTCTGTCCCCTTCTTATCTTCAAGGGGGAAAAAAACCCCAAAAATCCTTGTAAGCATTTATATTACCATTCTTTAGACCCCTCTCCTATGCAGCAGCCTGGTGCAGATCTACCAAGAACACTGAATTTGGGTTCCACAGAAAGCCCGTGTTTAGCAGGAAGCTTTCACCCAATAAGAATCCAGATGGTCGTCCCTATTGGCAAGAAATACAACTCAGCTGTTTGGGGGAAAGCTTTCCCTGTTATTAGCACAGACACCCAAATGACATAAGAGAGGAAAATAACACATTTGCAAGGTGCTAGCAGTATTATCCATTAAATACCTCATCCCAATTATTTGTCGTATCAGAACCCTCATTCTGACATACTCCAAGATTAAAAAATGATACCCGCTTTCTATTTTAACATTATCTCTTTCTTCCCCCTGAAAAAACTCTGAACACCTTAAAGATGAGCCTAATCATTAACTTGCTTTGCTAAATGAAAAAAATCTTCCTAATATTTCTGTTATTAAACCACTGGTTGGAATCAAGGGCAAGATGAAAAATCTGACCGTGGGAAATTGGGACAATAAAAAAAGAGAGAGAGGGGGAGATATGGGGGAACAATTGTATTTGGTAATATTATCATGGCATTCTGCTATTCTTGAGTTCTTCTGTCTTGCCTTCTGTTTTCCTACAAGGAGGGTGACCTTGGATATGGCTCATATCGAGCAGTAGAAAAAATGTTGCTTGATAAGGCTTGGCTGCTATTTTAAATAAACTGAAATTACTAAAACAATTTATAAAAAAAGGTAAATTGTTTCAAAATGATTTCATTCAATCTTATTATCCTGTTTAGCCAGCACATAAAACAATAAGAAAGAAAGGGGAAAGAGAAAGAGAAAACACATAAAAAGCAAATAATCCTATATAAATGTCTCATTTTCCACTATGGATTCCCTGCAGAATCTTGGTGCAAACTTCAGCAAGCAGGAATTCACTGCAGAAGTTATCTAATTAACCAGGAACTACTGCTAAAAGTTGGATTTCAGAATATTTTTGTAATTTACAGGGAGAAAAAATGCATAGAACTGAAAATTATATGACAGACACAATAACTTTGGATGTTTCTTATTTAAAATAAATACACTGTAATTTACAAAATTATATCTGGGTGATACAACTTGTGCCCTCCGGTCCTAGTAGTAGCCCCAAACAGTCTATAGTGTAATAATTAATGCAACATGTAAAAATGTTAAATACACAGGAACAATCTTATTAACAGTAATTAAATTAAAATTAGAGATTCAGTTAGTTTCATGTTGATTCTCCCTACTTTTTAAAGATTCTAGTCTTGCCTTATTTTTTGGTGTGCAGATTCTGGCATGCCATAAACCGGAAAAGTGCAGCCCTCTGTTATAAAAGATGGCACAAGCAAAAATCATAGAGAAGATGCTCAGTAGCTGACTAGATAGGCAATCTAAAATACATGCAATAGAAGAGTACTTTAGTAGGGTAACACTAAGAAAAGTAGTTTTGTACATTTAATATCCTGATATTATTGAGGCTTTAAACATCCAAAGTCAATATAAAAGTATGCTGTGCAATCATGATAAACCCAACTCAAAATTATTTAGTCTCTTGAGGCATGTGCAGGCAAGATGTTTTGCCTACAATGCCTTTCAGATTGTTATGGAATATGAAAGCAACTCTGTAGGCATATAGATTTCTTAACTTACTAAAACATGATAACACTTACAACTTGGTGAAATGAGAAAAAAAAATTAACCTCTGAACCTATGCCTTATTCATACTATACACCCAGAATAAAGGATATGTTGGCATCACATTTCAAACATTTGAAATCTTCACTGAAGAATTCTGAAGGATCAGGACTTTTTCCAGAACACATGAAAATCAAGTAAAATTTACTCAGCTAACTGATTTTAACAGACCTACTCTTAAGAAAGCAAATATAAAATTAGAGTTTTATAGGTCTTATGTACACTTACCAAAGACGGAATTCTACTGAACGTAGTGGGACTTAATTCTGCAGATAGTTAGTTCTGTGGAATGCATAGCATGTCAGTTAGTTCAAAGCTAGACAATACCAAATCTAAAAGTGGATGGAGTTAATATAGCAATAGCACTTAGACTTATATACCACCCCATGGTACTTTACAGTGCTCTCTGAGCAGTTTACAAAGCCAGCATGTTGCCTCCAACAATCTGGGTCTTCATTTTACTGACCTTGGAAGGATGGAAGGCTGAATTAACCTCGATCCCCATCAGGATCCAACTCCAAGCTGTAGGCAGAGTTAGTCTGCAATACTGCATTCTGACCACTGTACCACCAGGGCTCAATGCACAATATAATCTATATACAGACACCCATATATCTTCCCCAAACATATAACCTCATATAGCCACCCAGTTCCTCATTCACACATGCACCTTGGCATCTTTAGTTCTCTACAAACACTGAGTCTGCACATGCAAACACTGAAAGTGTTAAGGCTCAGTACTCAGAGAGGAAATTTCACCTCCAATATCCACATACATCCTGTGTCTCACCAGCCTTTCCCATTGAGTGCTAATGTCTGGAGGGAGTTTCAAGTTGTTTGGCTGATATACAGTACTTAGTTACAGACCTCAATAAGATGGGAAGCCCTGAAAAAAAGCAGAATTCCTAACTACAGAAAGTACTCAATATATAAAAGTCTACAGAGAACTGGGTGGACACAGGTGCTGGGGTGGGCCTTATGTTTCAATGCCTCAAAATATATTAAAAATATAAATATAAACACACACAGACCAAACACAATTAGAGAGCTTCTCTCACACATTTTCTCTCTCCTTTTTCCCCTTTCCTTTCTATTCTTTCCATCATCCTACTTTTCTGTCTTCCCTCTTTGAAACCTAGGAAGAACCTGCTCTTCCAGAACTTCACAACTCAAATGAAAAATGAATACTAAAACAGATTTTAAGATACCACAACATGTACAAAAAATCACTTAGTTTTAAATATTGTGTAGTTTGCACAATACAGTTGCAAGAAAAAGTATGTGAACCCCTTGGGATTACGTGGAGTTTTGCATGAATTGGTCATAAAATGTGCTCTGAACGTCATCTAAGTCACAACAATAGAAAAACACAGTCTGCTTAAAATAATACTACACAAACATTAGATGTTGCCATGGTTTAATTGAACATAACATGTAAACATTCACAGTGCAGGGAGGAAAAAGTATGTGAACCTTTGGACTTAATAACTGGTTGACCCTCCTTTGGCAGCAATAACCTCAACCAAACGTTTCCTGTAGTTGCAGATCAGACCTGCACAACGATCTGGAGTAATTTTGGACCACTCCTCTTCACAAACCTGTTTCAGTGTAGCAATATTCTTGGGATGTCTGGTGTGAATCGCTCTCTTAAGGGCATGCCACAGCATTTCAATCGGGTTGAGGTCAGGACTCTGACTGGGCCACTCCAGAAGGCATATTCTGTGCTGTTGAAGCCATTGTTCTGTTGAATTACTTGTATGCTTTGGGTCATTGTCCTGTTGCATCACCCATCCTCTGCGGAGCTGCAGTTGGCGGACAGATGGTCGGACGGTTTCCTGCAAAATGTCTTG
>QLTV01000972.1:4100563-4122647 GCA_003457575.1 Thermophis baileyi
CTCCAATTAGCTCTTGGAGAAGTCATTAGGCTAGGGGCTCACATACTTTTTCCTCCCTGCACTGTGAATGTTTACATGTTATGTTCAATTAAACCATAGCAACATCTAATGTTTGTGTAGTATTATTTTAAGCAGACTGTGTTTTTCTATTGTTGTGACTTAGATGACGTTCAGAGCACACTTTATGACCAATTCATGCAAAACTCCACGTAATCCCAAGGGGTTCACATACTTTTTCTTGCAACTGTATACCAAGATTAACATATTGGTTCATGCCCATATAGCAGAAAAGTACATATTATAACTGGTTATCAGTTTTTGCATCCTATAAGATGCAGGGAGAATTCCATGTCTGTTGCTGGACATTAACTCTGCATTGGTTAAAAAATGCCAAAGAATTGCAAATCAGAGAAATCTCAAGAATTAGGCTTCCCCAAAGAATCAGCTTCTATTCTTTTGGCTCTCAACCAGATATTTGCACATTGTTTTTTATACAGTATTTTGATCTCCAATTAGAGAAAAACTGCACCTTCCACATACAAGGAGCTCAGCTGTCACCATAAATCACTTAAAGATTCCATCAGATTTGGGTCTTTACATACAATATTTCCATATTTGGTGGAAGCATTATGCGCTGCTAGAATCTAAAACTGAAATAGATGTATTTCCTCTTTCTGGAACACACACACACGGGAAAAATTAGGATCATATCTAACTGCCCAATAGATTCTCAACAAATGGTTGTAGTGTGAAGTGTTTCCACGCAGTGATCCAAACATGAGCTCCACCACGGTGCTCACCTGTTCCTTTTTAAAAAAAAACTCTATTCGTCTAACTTTTACCCACTTGCCATTCAGCATTCCTTACTTGTTTTATCATTCCTAATGGATCTCAGATACTTCCATTCAGAGGATGTCTGATCTTTTCTCTTTCTAGCTCTTCCACAATGAGCTACAAGGAGAATTGCAACAAAATGATGGCACTTTAGGGATTTAATATCTTCATGTGTACACCCACTCAAGTCATGATGTTCTGGCCATACAACAGACATGACATAATCTATTGAGGACAACGTTACCGTATCTCCACCCCCTTTCCCATCCTTCACATTACACAACTCCTGCATCTGACATTTTGAACAGGAAATGTCTTAGTATCTTCTTAGTATTAAGTGTGCCTGTTGTTGTTTTAAGTACAGAACCTCAGGAATGTAAAAAGAATTCAATATGCCTGCAACTCTGGACAAAAGCTTAACTTGCATCCTAATAAATAGAGTTAAGGATTGGATATAGGTCCTATTGATTTCTCTTAGGAATGATCAATTTTGCACTTTGAACTAATCAGATAATCAGAATCAGGACATCTGCTGACTCAATTTCTTTCTTATTATAGTAATCAATAAGAGCATAAAAGTAACTTAATTTTTTTTTCCAAAAAAAAAAAAGTTTTTTTACTTAGGATAAGTAGTTGAAATGTATACACCAGTACTGATAGTAAGTTCTGCTGGTTTGAATGCAGTCTACTCATTGAGTCATTCATAGAACATAACCTAAGAAATCATTGCAGGAAGCAGTTAATTAAGGATGAGAACCATTTGATGACAGAAAAAGCAGAACCACCCTAGAAATACCTGTGTTTCCCCAAAAATAAGACCCTGTCTTATATTTTTTTGAACCCTGAAATAAGCGCTTCGCCTTACTGCCATGCACTCAAAAGCCCGATTGGGCTTATTATCAGGGGATGTCTTATTTTGGGGAAAACAGGGTAGCAATAGCACTTAGACCAGCGGATCTCAACCTGTGGGTCGCGACTCCTTTGGGGGTCGAACGACCCTTTCACAGGGGTCGTCTAAGCGTGCGCTAGCCCGCCATCTTGGTGACTGGCACGCGCGGGGAAGGGAAGGGGGTCGTGGCATTAGGAAGGTTGAGAACCACTGACTTAGACTTATATACCGCTTCATAGTGCTTTACAGCCCTCTCTAATGCAGACAATGGCATTCCCAGCATTTCCTAACTTCCCAGTGGCAAATTCTTTTATGATGTCCCACTGCAGCATTATTCTTCCCACATATGCAAAGAGATTGCTAGGCACTCTGCTGCTCTCCTTGTTAACAAAAGGATGGAAAACGTAATGGAAAAACATAGTGGCAAAGAGGCAAGAAAATTAGATAAAGGCACAGGAGATTATTCTTACAACAAGTTTCCTGGGAACTTTCTCTCAAATATGAAGTTCTTTTTTTCTTTTCCCCTTCAACAAACAGTAATATTGTTTCCTTCTATACCACAACTTGTTATGTTGTTTTATTTTGTTGTATCCTAATTTCACTTTTCTTCATTGTTGCTTTCTTCCCAACTCCTTCTGTTTTTGGAGGTCAACCCTCCTTGTGAAAACTTCCTGGCAAATCCACCTGGCTTCATGCCTTTCATCTCTCCAGAAACACCAATATTTAATGCTTAATTTCCAATTTGGCAATCTCACAATTATCAAGATGGATTTAGAACAGTAAAAGATAGAATTATAGCTCTAACCTCTAACTTTGAAAATCTGGAGAAGCAGATAATAATAATAAAAAAACCTAATATCCCTTAGCTGTTTCCATTCAACATGTGAAATCATAATATGATGTTCTTGTTGCGGTTTATCCTGCTGTGTGAAAGATAAGCATTTTGGCTTCTAACCTTTGGTTTGTGACATAGAATGTTGTGTGAACCCAACCAACTGCACTTTATTCAGTAAGCTATGGTGAAATAAAGCATCAATTAGCATATTGTGTGAACTCAACCATAATATTGCTAGAATGTTTATTATTATTATTATTATTGCAGAGGTAACATGCTATAATATTAACTCTGCATTTTTGGAGTTGGGTTGTTGTTTTTTTAATCTTGCTCAGGATTTTTCCAATCAGATAGCATTATAGGTAGTCACCATACAACCATAATTGGGGCCAGTATTTCTGTTGCTAAGTAGGAGACGGTTGTTAAGTGAGTCATGCCCAATTTTACAGCCTTTTTTGCAATAGTTGGTAAGACCGCTGCAGTGTTAAGCGACTTCTGCAGCCGTTAAGTAAATTTGGCTTCCCTCATTGATTTTGCTTGTCAAAACCAGCTGGGAAGGTCACAAATGGCAATCATATGACCACAGGTTACTGCAATCATCACAAATACATTCTGGTTGCCAAGAGCCTGAATACAATCATGTAACCATGGAGGTGCTATGATGGTCATAAGTGCAAGGACTGGTTGTAAGTCACTTACAGCCCATTTATGCAGCTTCAGACTAAAACAAGCTTCATTGGGTTAAAAAAGCACAATGCCAACAGAATTAAACCCTTAGAGTTGCCATGTTTTTTTCAGTCAAAGCTGATTTGAAATTGCAGTGCCGGCATGCTCATCTACTGAGCAGAGAGGATTATTTCTGAGTACGTATCCTTGAGACTAGGTGCAGCTCTTGGGATACAGCCTTAGTGTCTAAGTGAAAGATTTTGCTCGTTTGAGCCAGAACTGAGAACAGCAGCAGCTTCCACTGCTGCTATTGTTTTACAATTGAGTTTCCCAGCACCAGGACAGCTAAAAGGTCTTTCACACTCCTTCTGCCCCCCAAATTATAGGCCTTTCTAGCCTCTGAGAACAAGAGCAAAAAGGGCTGCAGAGGCGTATGGTTAGAAACAAGAAACTAGCTGTGGTTAGACTAAAGATTCCTACACCATGGGTGTCCAAACTTTTGGCTTGCCTGGGATGCATTAAGTGAAGAAGAATTGTCTTGGTTAGTGTATATAAATCACATAATAATGTTACATTTATAGTCTTGTGGGGTTGCATTAATAGCTGTCGCATGCAGCCACAGGTTGGATATGCCTGTCCTACACAATAGGATTGTGTCCTGATTGCAGTACCCAAGATCTTACTCAGACTAGATCACTACTTAATCAGCATCCATCAACAACCATCTGGCTTCATCTTCTGATCTTGTTTATGTTGGGGGGGGGGAATGAAGGATTTTATGAATAAAACTGATGCTTTAAACTTTGCAAAGTTAAAATACTAATTTCACACTTTAAGGAATGGTACTTATTCTGTAGAAGTGAATTCACTGTCTACTGTAATGGAATGGCAGTTCCCTGTGAATGGCAAGGAAGTAATGCTTGCTAGACAAAACAAAATGGCAGCCACCCCAAAGAAGAGAGATGACAAGTCATCTCAATCATGTATTTTCTAGTCTGCATTCACACCTGCTCTTTTTTTCTTCAAATTCAATACTGTATTAGCTAATATACATCATGGCCTACCCACACTGGGGGTGGGTGGTGGGTGGTGGGGTACAATTTCATTCTCAAAGCTAAGGTCTCTGCAAGGACACAAGCAAGTGTATGCAACATAATACTCCTAAGATCACTGTTTTGTCTGTTCTAGCCTAATTGGTTCAGTTGATCCTTCTCTCTGTCCTCACTCCACCCTTGAGCACAATTTTATTTATATCAAAGTTCATATTCATGCTTTTAGGTAGCCGAGAAAGTGGCAAGATATTCAACCATTCCTCCCAAGGCCCCAGCTAGACTCTTGGAACAAAACTGCCACAGACCTTGGCAAGACATTTACTAACAACCCAGTGTGTTTACAAGCTGAATGACTGAAGCTAAGAACAGAATGCAAATATTTGCATTCAGTTCCCTAGACTTTTCCATCATCACCCTGCCAGCCCACATGCAACCACCAAGTAAAGAAAGAGAGACAAGGAAGAATTCTACTTTCTTCAGATCCATAAAGGACCTTTTGATTTTCTGTCCCTAAAATCCTAGAAATTATAATTGTAGATGCAAATGTGTTCTCTAGTTCCCCAAGGCTAGGGAGCTTTTTATTTTAAAAAACAAACAAACAAACACATTATTCCATAATGTTTTAAAAATGGAGGGTCAGGCAGCTTAATAAGGATTTCCTCCCACGCTGAACTGGAACTTCCTATTCATTACAGTATTTTTGGTATGAAACTTAATGAAAGAATTTAACGTAATGCTAAAACATTACTCAGATGTAGAGTTATTTTTATTTTTTTGTTTTTAATAGCAGACATAAAAGACTTCAAATCTTAGGTGGATATCAGAGCCCCAACTGAGTCCCAGTATTCTGTCACCACTGTGAGAAAGCAAAAATCATCAGTGAATGGAGGAGGGTTTCTGGGGATAAGAGTTGAGAAAGTATTGTAGGTCAGCCTTATAGATTTTGGCATATTATGGACTCTACTTGAGATCCATTGATGCCATTGTCAGCATATCTACATGCTTCCATTCAAAGCACACTGCCCATTGTCATCTATAGCGAGCTCTATGCTACACTTCATTTGTTCTGACCCATGCTCAACTGATTCAATCAATCAATCAGAATAGAGCTGGAAGGGACCTTCAAGGTCTTCTAGTCCAACCCCCTGCTCAAGCAAGAGACCCAATACCATTTCAGACAAGTGACCGTCCAGTCTCTTCTTAAAAACCTCCAGTGATGAAGCACCCACAACTTCTGAAGGCAAGCTGTTCCACTGGTTAATTGTCCTCACTGTTATGAAGTTTCTGCTTAAGTCCAGCTTGGTTCTCTCCTTGATTAGTTTCCATCCATGGTTTCTTCTCTGCCTGGTATTCAACAATTCAACCTGGTATTCAGGAGACTAAATTGCCCAACCAGTAAGATCAACAGACAAATCAACAGAGCCAGATTGTCTTTTCGTAAGTCTTGCCTAGAAATCAAACAACTAAAAAAGAACATCACCTATCACCTACAACTTAATCCACTGAACCACATTATTAATAAGTTACAATTATTAATATGTTACAGCCCAGACTGGACAATGGCACTCAGGTGTTGGGTGGCATGTTCTTAGGTGTTGGGTGGCATGTTCATACCTACATACAATCACCAAACTTTCACAAAGAATAAGAAACAATAGCACAGTGATGCTAACATGGGAATCAGACCCTACAACAAACCCAGATGTCTACTTTGCCCCCCAATCTACACAAACAGCACCATGACAGACTCCAACAACACACACACAAAATTAGAGATGCCCTCATATGGTCTTTCTCTAATGTGAGAGAAACATCATGAAACATTTGTAAGAAAACAAACAAGCTCAGAGAGCACCAAGAACCCCACATGCCATCATCTGCCAGCAATGTTCCTCTGGATACTGCATGGGACAAAAGGGGCAAACTATGTACAAAAGAATTAACAGACACAAGTTTGACATCTGGATTCAAAACAAGGACAAAATAAATACCAGAGCATTTCAAGCACCGAGGACACTATTGGTTATAGAAGTAGCTATTGTGGGGGACAGGGACGGGAGAAACGGGCTTTAATAGCATCATTGATTGAACTCAGAAACATCAAAAATTTTCAGACTGTCTCAGAAAGTCCCAACAAACACTTCTGTGACCATTATAATTGTTCATAGATAAGATACTTGTAATCTATCTCACAAGTAAGAAAGATTGAACTGTTAAAGGGATCCCTCTGTAAATGAGGACTATATCCAGGGATGGAAAAGGATAGAGCTTAGTGTGAAATCAGTATCACTATCTCTATGTCATGGGACCTACTGTTTTCCCCATAATTAAAGTCTGGAATATACAGCCAGAATATATCACAGGAATTGTCTGTCTCTTCATTATCCAGAATGTAATAGTTTTGGGGTAAAAGCAGCAGAAATAATACCACTTATGCAAGTGCTTCTGCTTCACATGATCTTTTGAACCTCATAGCCTTAACATTGAGGGGGTTTTTTTTGTAACAAACAGGCTATTGGATAAACTGGAGCTAAATCTTAAAATAGCTTACATTTCTGAGCCACATTTCAACCATTCCAATCCTGCAGATCCCACTCAGCTGTATTTTAATGGTAACATTTGTTTCACCAGTAATTAAATGAGAAAGTCCAGCCTCCCTGCTGATTTTTCCCAGAAGGCTATTAATGTTTATAGAACACAAATTACAAACAATACAGTGTATAAAATCATTCAGTTCCATGCTTTTGGCCTAGCTCCTCAGCACAGAATGACTTGCCATGGTGTATTACCATCAATGCATTACACAATGGCAATGAGTAATAAAGGGTTATATACTTCCTTTAAAATATACACTTGCCAGAAAACCAATACCAATTTTCCATTAATACTATAGAAACAGTCTGTATCCAAGCCCTGGGAGATTTCTATTCTCCCATAGAGAATAAAAAAGTAAAGCCAATCAGTCTGACACTTTGGTGACCATGCAGTTAATTTATGGCAGACAGTCCTTTGCTTGGAGCACCAGCTTCAATGTCAGTCAAGTGTCTAAATACCTCTGCTATTGAAAGAGTTTGTCCAGTTGCCCATCTAGTAAACCAATACCTTAGGTGGCTTAGCTGACTGTAGCAGGATTCCGTGCATTTCTATTTAAATTTATATTAATTACTACAAAAAGACATCTATACAATACATTAGCATATACAAAGGGCAGGACAAGAAGCAATGGGTGGAAACTAACTGAGGAGAGAAGCAACCTAGAACTAAGGAGAAATTTCCTGACAGTGAGAACAATTAATCAGTGGAACAACTTGCCTCCAGAAGTTGTGAATGCTCCAACACTGGAAGTTTTTAAGAAGAGATTGAATAACCATTTGTCTGAAATGGTATAGGGTTTCCTGCCTAAGCAGGGGGTTGGACTAGAAGATCTCAAGGGCCCTTCCAACTATTCTATTCTATATTTTCCATTGTACTATTGCTATTCTCTCTTCTCTCATCTCTTCTCTTCTCTTCTGTCCCCTTTGTTTTCTGGGTTTCAGTGCTGATCCACTTATTTTGCAGTATAGTACAAACATAGCCATGCTACAGGTAATTCTAGTGGAGGGTGATCCTTCTCTACTTCAGATATTTTGAATTATAACTCCCATCTCCAGCCATTTGGTGTTCAGCACACACCAGTCAAAACATCTGGAGGACATTAGGATGGCTTAGTGATGGTTGTAGAAGGGAATGCATGTCCCATTCACTATGCTTTCTATATGGGTTATGAAAGACCCTCAGAGCTCCCAATTTCCACAGATCAGCCTTTTTTCTATTGAGAAGATTGTATCAAAATACCTGAATGAATGATAAGATGATACAGGAAACCCTAGAAAACACTGAGGCTGATTTCAAATGGTAGTCTGCATAAGTAGATTTTTTTTTTAATTGATTCAATCTGCCATGACAAAAACTAAATGCATAACCTTCAAGAAAGGGCATCGCCACCCACAGTGGGGATGGGTGAAGCAAGGTAGGTAAATAACAGAGTTCCCGATAATCCAGAAAGGCTTTAAATTCTGCCAGGCATGCAACTGTTTTGGGATTAGCTTTCCTATCTAAACCTGGTCTCATAATGTCCACAGACTAAATCAGTTCTGATAACGTGATGCCAAAAAATCAGAATAATTTTATGCTTGCTGACTCTTTGGCAAGCACCCCTTTGATCTATTCTACCCAGAAAAATAGGGAATTTGAATAGACAGCAGGAAATTAAAATTTGAAAATATGCATGGTATTTCCAATGTCTACCAAAGTTATTTAGATTTCTTTCTTATAAAAATGTATTATCCAACTGCATGATTCATGAATATTGCTCCTCTAATCACAAAAAAAAATGATATATACCAGCAGTGCCAAATTATATATATTCCAGCAAGTTTATTTAAAGTGAATAGTGAGTCTCCAATCTGATCAAGAGTTCCACACTAATTTTCTGGTAAAAAATTAGCTGTTGTACTTCTCAGTCCCCCAAAGTGCCATTTGCTGCACAATATCTTGATTCAGCAAATAGAAATGAAGATGACGTTTAATCCAAAATGTCTCCAAATATCCAGAAATGAACCAAAAAAAAAAATTCCAACTGTGTATCTTCAGGAAATGTTTGACTATAACATCCATCATTCATTTTTACTATAGGCAGAGTATTTTGATGTAGTTGTAGTCCATCAAATCTGATGTTTTGTCCTGGTATTATTCCTCCCTTCATCTTACATCCTTTTTAATACAAAAATCAAAAAATTAATTTTTCAGCTAATCATGCTTCCTTTTGCACATGTTAACCATATGTTCATTCCAGCAAACATGCTTTTTAAAACAAGGTCCTGGATTTCTTCCTCTATCTACATTTGTTAGCAATCCACATGTTCCATTCTGGTTTTTAATTGCTTTGCAATACAGAATTCATATTAGAACCGCAATTTTTTCTCAATGCCTTACAGAAAAATGAAGCTTTGTTTAATAGTACAAATATGGAGTATTGTTTAATATTGAAGACTTCCAAAAAGGAACTGAAGAATCAATTCTTCTTTCCATTCTGTAAATCACACCATTAGTCTCCTTGTTTTTGATTCCAAGAGTTGCTCTACAGCAGAGGTCTTCAAACTTGGCAACTCCAGCATAGCTAGCTGGAGAATTCTGGGAGTTGAAGTCCACAAGTCTTAAAGTTGCCAAGTTTGAAGACCTCTGCTCTACAGGGATAGTACAAGCACCACTATTGGTTTATTGCAACCATCTCCAAGCTGGTCCTTTCCTGACCTGTCAATTCTAGAGATTATAATCTAACATATCTGGAGGAAGTTAAATAATTTTGGGAACCTGGAAGTAAAGCACAGCCAGATTTGGATGCTTCCTTGTTTTCTTCTCTCCAATTCAAACCTAGTGTGAAGACAATCTGATATCATTCTTCAAAGCCAATGACACTACATCTATCAAGGCGAGCCTAGAACTGGGCTGAGTGTTTCCACCAACAGAAAACAGACTGCCCTAAAGCTCTGCAGAACTGCAGTTTCAGATACACAGCGGTTCAGTAATAAAGAGATTCAGGTTCTGGACTCTGCTAACCTCCTGAGAATGGGAAGGGCGAGGATGGATTCCAACTTCTACAAAGACTCTTGTGTGTACTTTATCTAATGACTTGGATCCTAATGAACAGTCACTGCAACACTTTTCTGCCGCTCACTAAAGGAAATCAAAATGGGAATCCATTATGAAAGAACTCCTTATTAATGTCATCTACAGACTATCTCCAAATATTACTATTCTTGTTCAGATGTGTGCTCCAATATACTAAGTATCCAAAAGACTTCAGTAATATGGAAGTCTGAAAACAGAATTAGCCATTATAGTTGCTTTTTTTATGAGGTTGCTTAGAGCAAATAAAGCAAACACTTGGATACTATCCATACTCCAACCATGACATCTAATTTCCCTCACAATCACTAAGTGAATTCTGCTTTTTCATTACATTATGGAACCAGGAAGTCTTTTTCTCTCTCTGAGACCCAGATGCCTGCTTTCTCCACCAGATCATAGACATGTGGTGCAATCCTTTCAGAGAAAAGGTTAAATTAGTGTAATCAGTGTAATCATATTAGTCTCTCCAGCAACCTCAGCCAAAGTCTGGTGTGGGGAAGGGGGAAGGACAGGAGGAGGATACTATGACCTCCACCAACACCACTCTTGTCTTTCAAAGTTGAAGGAAGTGTTTAGCCTGGAAAAGAAAAGTTGGGGTGGGGGCAGGAAGCCTGGAAATATTCTTCTTCCTATATCTGAACATCTGTTTCATAATAGAATTAAAATTTGGGAGCTCTCTTCCACAGGAAGAGGTGATGGTCTCTAAGGACTTTGCCAGAGATCTTTTTGAATACTACTCTATAGCCCAAGACAAGAGAGCAAGCAGAGATACTCCGGCTCTATGTAGGGATGACATACAAGTGAACTTGGGCAACCGGGTTAATTCACGAAATCACAACCCGGTTAACATGGGAGACTCGGTGCGAAAACCGCCTATAATTCTGCAGCCATAGGAAGCGCCCGGGCAGAGCTACGAGGTCGAAGCGCCACCTACCCACCGAGATGGGACGCCGCAAGTTCATTCGCTGGGGGGGGGGGGAGAGAGAGAGAGAGAGAGAGAGAGAGATGCAGTCCCTGCCGTCGTATCTCAAAGTTGCATCAACGTCTCCCCCAAAGGAAAGAGATGAGCGGGAAAGCGTTTCAGCAACTCCAAACGAGCCACCTCCCCGCAAAAGCCAGGCAAAGTCCCAACGACGCCGCGCGACCACGAGTCCAAACGAGAGGCGACCGAAACCTTTCCCCCCCCCCTCTCTCTCTCTCACGCGCTCTCAAACTCCGCCGGCTTCACACACCTACGAACCCCATTGTCCTTCCCGGCTCCCAGCCAGGCGGCCCCCTCCTCATCTTCCCGCCCTTCTCCTCACTTTCTGCCCCTCTCTCACATACACGCGCGCGCGCGCGCAAACGCACCCTTCCTTACCTAGGCGGCTCCTGCCCCGCGGCTGAGAGAAAGGCAGACGCGGGTTCCAAGCTGCGGAAGCAGCTCGCTGGACGACGACGACGCCTCGCTCCTTAAAACCGCTTCCCTGGCCAGATGCGGATTCCCCCCCCCTCCGGTCTCTCCCGTCTCTTGCTCGCTTTTAGTGGAGAAGCTGGAGGGGGGAAGGGAGCGAGGAGACAGAGAAATATGCAAAGACAGGAAACGGAGACGGCGGGGGCCAGTGCGGGAGATTAATGGGAATCAGCCACCCCTCCACTAGTTGCCAACAAAGAAACCTGCGCTGTGGGGCGAGTTGGCTTCTGCGGCCGCCTGACCAAACCAGACCAGCCCGCTGCAGCCAACGCTGTGGAGTACGGCGCGGGCCGGGCTGCTCAGGGGGGAGGGAGCCATTGACATCTCCAGACCGCCACCACCCTCTCCCCCTCCCTTTAATTCCCCCCCAAAAAGTGGGACGGACCGCTCACTCCCCTTCTCCGAGTCGCGTTCGAGCGCCTTTCCTTTGCGCGCACCTCCTCCAGCAGTGGTCACAACTGCTACACAGAAGCAACTTTCCGTCCGCCTCGAAGGAAAGCTGCATCCTTCTGGTTTTATAAAAAGCTGCAGAAGTCTTGGGCGACCCCACCCCTAATTAATTCCCTGACGAGCAGCATCTGGTTCCGATAAGGGTTTTTTTTTTTTTTTTGGTAAAAAAGGCGCGGAGGTCGTCTTATGAATGAAAACCAGAAGTGTTTGCGAGGGATGGGTCTGGGGGAAGCTTTGAAGGTTCCTTTTCTGCTTCAAAGTATTCGCAATTGGAGGTGGCTGCTACTCCCCACGATCTCGCATACGATGCATATGGGTTTCTGTGGGTTCTATTTTCTGAGCACCCACGCCCACTCCGACCAACTTTTAACCGTTATTGAATTGCCAGATTGCTGGATTTTGCCTTGTACGAAATCATGGTTTAGAAATGGACTGATATAGTGAATTCACACATAATTGAAAATAAGTGGTTTACATACCACAATGTCTGATCTGAGCCAAAGAACAAGGGGAAAAATGAAACCACCCGTAACCATACTATGGTATGTCTTGGCCATGCTCTAAAATAGTCGAGACAAAGGGCACAATAATACAAAGCAAAAAATTGTTTTCTATTTCTTTAGAGCTAAGGCCTACCCAATATTTTTAAAAAACATGCAGGCATCCTCAGTCAGCACAATACTGCTACATGAAGATATAGCTGCCAGCTATACTACTAGTGGCTTTGATGGCCATTCACAGAGATTAACAGATTTTATATAGCTATTTTAGGGCAATATTTATTAGGACCACTCAAAAACATTTTTTTTTCCAGCATCATGGAAACTTTGAGATTCCCAGATCTCTTAAGCATGTCAGGAAGGAGACAAATGGAAAGTGATAAAAGCTTGACTAGATGTCATGCAAGTCATAAATCAGAGTGGGGAATATCTGACTCTCCAAAAGTTACTAGACGCTTCTCTTTATAATGGCTTGGATTTCTGGGAATATCAGCTCAATAGTATCTACAGGCTCACAGTTTCCACCACCATCGATATATTTGGATGATTAGTCTCTAGACCAATGTTTCTCATTCTCAACAGCTCTTAAGATTGTGGACTTCAGTTCCCAGAATTCTGGAAGTTGAAGTCCATACTCTTAAGAGTTCCTAAGGCTGAGAAACACTCTCTAGACAGGCTATGGGAAACACCTGCAGATATTTACATTCATCTCTCTACCTGGTGCTTGATGGTTTTATTTCCTACTTATGATTCCAGGAAAAAATAAGCCAGCAAGCAATGGCAGATTCCTCACTAGAGAAAATCTACAGTTACTTGAAACTGTAATCATTCTTAGATGAAATACACCAATCTCTTGGTAGGTGAAAAACAAAAGATAATTATACTGTTGTTATACATTAATAAAGTTGGAGTTAATTTTAGATGTATGTCAAGTTTTATTTTTTAAAAAAAGAAGGAAAAACTGCATTGGGCAGCTTTCGTCTGCACCTATGGAGATGAATCATCAGAAAAGTACACTGTAATTTCACAGGTAATTCTGTTAATAAACAATTTTCTTCCTCTACCATACAATTGCATAGATTGTAGCTAATGTAATATCCTTTAGATCAGACAAAAATCAAAAGGGACTGTGAAAATTTAGTCATATTTTATTGCAATTTCAGATTATCCTGGCAATCATTTTTAAAACTTGAAGCAAATTAACATGCTGACAGAGTAATTAAAAAAAAACAAAAGCCTTAATTCATATGATCAAAGTTTAATAGTAATGAAGTACATCTGCCAACAATGGGGCAGAACAAGAAACAAAAACAAATGGGATTAAATCACATGGATATTGGTTTATATTGGACACCAATGGGGGGAAAAACTTAACTATAACAGCTATTGAACAATGGGATATACACTGTCTAAGGATTTTTAGGAGTTGAAGTCCAGAATTAAAGATTGCTAAGGTTGAGAAATACTGGTCTAAGTTCTCTTCCAATTACTGTCTGTCATTTCAAGATCATGGGTAATAAAGCTTAACAAAGTTTACACGTATCCCATCTTTGAGGGAGCCGGGCAGTTCAGAAATGTGAAATAAAAATAAATAAAATCCCGAGGCTGCCCTTGGATGCTGTTGGAAAAGAAGAAAATCATCTCACATTGTTTGAATTCATGCAACCAAATACAACTGGATGCTTTCCACATAGTATTTATATTCACTTCGAAATATGCTGCCTGCCTTGGCTTCTGAAGCAACTGTATCCATTTCGTATTTAAAAGCCAACAATGATTAATGATATATCGTTTATCTCATAATAGACTTGCTTTTTTTTCTTAGCAAGAACAGCTGGAGCTCAGAAACATTCCCAACATGTATGACTTGGCTAGACAGGTGACAGCATGTAGCTGACTTTGACTGGTCTCGGAAGCTAAGCAGACTTGGTCCTAGTTAGTACTTGGCTGGGAATCCCCTGGGAATTCTAGGATTAAAAACTAGATTAAATCAGACAGTGGAAGAACAAGTGAAAGTAGTCAAGAGCAAATGACATTTGTAATATTGTAATGAAAACTGCATATGTAAATTGGTCAGGATCGGCTCAGTCATATTTACCTTTCACCCTAGCAGATAACTGAATGACCTTGTTATGCTTCAAAGCTAAAAAGGTAGGGCTCAAATTCGTATTTAGAGGAGAACTTACAAGGAAACATCAAAACCTATATACAAAAACCTTTGAGGACATGATGACGAGATTATCAGGAATGACTTAGGGGCTGCCATAAAATAGATGAAACCACATCATACACATAGGAAGGTCTTTATTATTTTTTTAGCTGTGATATGCATACTACTGAAAAAAATTAAATATCTCTCCAAGTGAACATATCTGGAAAGTACCAGGCTGGGTATGGCGAACCTGTAGGAACACATCAGATATACAAACAAAAGCAGTATATTTAAGAAATGAAAAGGCTAGGTTGCAAGGCTAGGTTGTTGAAAAATAGAAGTCACAAATTTTTTCAGAAATAAAATTCCAGTACTGAAGGTACTCAAGTATTTTCATTATAAGAAATATTACAGATTTTGTAACTAATATCAGGTGCTCCAATTCAAATTCTATTTCAGCAACCATTTAAATATGGTCTTGCATTTGGAAAATTACCATGATGGTTGATCATATTTCTCCCTTCTCTCAAGCGAGACAGGAAATGGCTGTTTATTATAGGATAAATCTCTGGCAAACAGCTGCTTGCTGTTTAACGAAGCAATTGAGACATGATGATAATACAGTATAAACAGAAATTGGGACATATTCTATACTTTTGAAATATTAGGAGACTGAAATATTATAAATGAGACCCCGGGTGATCCAATTGTCATAGATTTAACCCTGGGGGGGAACCCAGTAACAACAATACATGTTCCCCATTTCTGTTTCCATCAATCCACTATAGCAGGGTATCAAATTCAAGGCCCGGGGTCCGGATCCAGCCCGCAGGGTGCTTAGATCTGGCCTGCGGGGCTGCCCTGGAAACAGCAAAGGACCAGCCCGCAGTGCCTCTGCCAGCAAAAACAGAGCTCAGGAGGGCTGCATGCGGCCCTCCCAAGTGCCGTTTTCACTGGCAGAGGGTTGCAGAAGGCCGTCACACCCAAAAATGGAGCTCGGGAGCCCGTTTTCGCTGGCAGAGCGCTCAGGCCACCATAGGCACCCCCATGAATGACGTCAAGCTGGCCATGCCCACCCTGGCACACCTACCCCAGCCCCCCAAGGTCAAACACAACCCTGATGCAGCCCTCAATGAAATCAAGTTTGACACCTCTGCACTATAGGATTGGCTCCAATATAAAAGGGAAGTTTCAATCTGTCTCACATGCAAAAAGGGTTCCTTTAGGCCCATGATGGTGAACCTATGGCATGTGTGCCAGAGGTGGCACGCAGAGCCCTTTCTGTTGGCACGTGAGCCGTCGCCCAAGTTCAGCTCTGCCGTGCATGTGCGCACGCCTCCCACCAGCCAGCTGGTCTTCGGGTCTCTGCCGCGCATGCATGGGGGGGCGTGCACATGCGTGGGAGGGCAGGGCGCATGCATGGGGCGTGCATGCATGGGGCGTGCATGCACGGGACACATGCAGAGTGGCCACACACGCATTGCATTTGGGGGGCTCGGGCACGCGCTTTGGGCTCTCGATCCGGAAAAGGTTAGCCATCACTGCTTTAGGCTTTGAGAAGGATCGGTATCTGATGAGTTAATCCAAAGTGGTGAAAGGGAAAAGCTGCAACTCAGAATGAACTAGATAAAGGAAAGGGCAACTGAGCAGCAGCCTGAAGAGGAAGCAAGAGTGAGGGGCAATACAACATGCAGATGCCAGAGTTGCCAGGAGTGATCTACGACCGATTCTTCACAGTGAAACTAGCTGGGAATCTTTATCATAAAATACTATATCCTGCAAAATGTAATCCTGGACAATATTTATTGCCCCAATCTATCACTATCATAAATCAACTATTGTGCTTTTAAGTAATAGTTATAAATTTGTTACAAGTGAAGCCACTTTGAAAATGAATCAAGGTTAAATTGTGCAATACACATCTACCAGAAGACCTTGAATTCATTCTTCATTCCTCTGCAGAATTCCAAATTATCCAGCCACAGCAGAGAAGAGATATAAATACTGCAGTATTAGTTATGTCTGAAATTTTTTTCACCAGCCATTCTCTAGGCCTGTGATGGCGAACCTATGGCACGCGTGCCACAAGTGGCACACAGAGTCATATCGGTGGGCACGCGAGCTCAGGTCCAGTGCGCATGCGCACGCCAGCCAGCTGATTTTTGGGCCTTCTGGGCCCACTGGGAGTCGGGAAACAGGATGTTTCCAGCCTCCAGAGGGGGTGGGGAAGGCCCATTTTTTGCTCTCCCCAAGCTCCAGAGCTTTTCTAGGAGCCTGGGAAGGGCGAAAATGGCCTTCCTCACCCCCCCAGAGGCCCTCCGGAGGCCAGAAATGGCCCGTTTCTCAACTTGAAACATGCCATTTCTGGCCTCCAGAGGGCCTCCGGGGGGGGGAGGCCGTTTTCACCCTCCCCAGGCTCCTAGAAAGGCTCTGAAGCCTGGTGAGAGCGAAAAACGGGCGTGCCATCACATGCCGGGGGGGGTCGCATGCGTGGGGTGGGGGCGCATGGAATTATGGGTGTGGGCACACACGCAACCCCCCCACGCTCCCCCCCTTTTGGCACACAAACCAAAAAAGGTTCACCATCACTGCTCTAGGCACAGTTTACAAACTACAGTTCACATAACATACTAAGCCCCAATTAAACAAATCACATTATGCCTAAGTGTACCTGCCCTAGAGAAGGGCATGATTAAGTCAATGAATTCCCTTTGTACTTGGTTCACACAGCATCTGAATTCAGCTGATTTGTGAACCATGGTGTATAGTTTAGGGTGAAGAATTAAAATATTTCCTTAAAATTAATCCTCTTCCACTGAATAAAATATAAAAGTACTATGGTGGCTTGAGCAGGCTTAAAAACTTTTTTCTTCTTCACCCATTACCTTCATTTTTTTTTTCACCTGATCATGTTTGATGCAGCCACTTGCTTTCTCCACTCTCCTGGGAACAGAGAATAATCTAAAATGGGAGTTTGTTCTTCCAGGTTTAGACTTTGTGATTAGAAACTCAACAACTGAAACTTCTGCATCATATAGGGAGCCTATGTACCTAGCAGAGAACCAATGAAAAATTGCTAAGTATATGTATTGTATCATGCTACAATGTGCTTACACTTAATCATAACACAATTATCTTTATGGAGATTCTTAATCATTCTGGTCAGGGTTGTCCCAAAGGTGCTTTTCCAAAAGGCAGCTGGACTTTCTTGGGTTTTTTTTTCCTTGAAAATGTTTTGCTTCTCATCCAGGTAGTTTCTTCAGTTCAGTTCATAGCACAATTATGCCCTTTAAACATGATTTTGCCTTTTTCCCATCTCTGAATGAGACTGCCTTAAATCATCCTTAACTGTACCAGTGTTAAAGAAGCATTTTCCCATAATCCAAGGACAATCTCAAGACATATAAATATGCTACGCTTTGTGACCTTTAAAGGAAGTTAAGGGACCTGACGTGATTGGGAAAAGAGGCAACAAAGACAGGAGGGGAATTAGACATGTATTTAAATTCTGTGTTGGTGAAAGGCCCTGTCTCAGGTGCAAACACAGACAATTAGACTAATTATGTGATTTGTTTAGATAAGCCTTCACTTACCTTTTCATTCTGTCAGATGTACCAGTTGAAGATAGGATAAGTTGTTCTTCCTTTCCTCTCCCCTTTGACATATTTAATATTCTATATGGTAGTTTTAGATGTGTTTTTTTAACTTGAGATATTTTCTTTTAAGCAGTATTTCTATGCCTCGTGTGGTGTTCTCTATGTAGAAGCCTGATTCTGCTTAATTGCTAAGGAGTCTGACCACCTGTATCTGCTTTAGAGAGAATAATTGTTTTGGGTGGCATAATAATGCCTTCTCAATCCAACAAACAGCCTCGTATACTCAAATAACAGCTTTCAGAGCAGAGGCTATAAGGGTGTCTGCTGTTACAACAAGCAATGACAGACAAAGATGCCAAAGTGTGAATAACTTAAATGTTCATCATGTGGATTGTTGCATATGGATGCAAGTCTTTCAACAGTGGGGCAGAAATGTTATTAACAGTCCAAAGGTCCTGTTAGCTTACTAATTACAACTATTTAAACAAAGAGTTACCAGGCATAGATAATCCTCAACATATGACCACAACTGAGCCCAACATTTCTGTTGCCAAACAAGATAGTTGTTAAGTGAGTTTTTGCCATTTTATGACCTTTCTTGCCACAGTTGTTAAGTGAATCACCCAGAGTTTTTTTAAGTTAGTCACAAGGTTGTAAGTGAATCTGGCTTCCCCATTGACTTTGCTGGTCAGAAGGTCGCAAAAGGTGATCCCATGACCCTGGGACACTGCAACTGTCATAAATACATGTCAGTTGCCAATTTTTAATCATTTGGCCATAGGGATATTGCAACAGTTAAGGGTGGAAAATGGTCACTTTTTCAGTGCTGTTTTACCTTTGAATTGTCACTAAATGAATGGTTATAAGTTGAGGACTACCGTTATAACTTTGAATATTGTTTAATATTTTCTGAATAATCTTCAGTTAAATATTATATGCAAAAATATTCAAATATTTCATTATAGTAGTATATACAGTATGTCACAGAAGTGAGTACACCCCCTCACATCTTGTAAATATTTAAGTATATATTTTCATGTGACAACACTGAAGAAATGACACTTGGCTACAATGTAAAGTAGTGAGTTTACAGCTTGTACAACAGTGTAAATGTGCTGTCCCCTCAAAATAACGCAATACACAGCCATTAATGTCTAAACTGCTGGCAACAAATGTGAGTACACCCCTAAGTGATAATGTCCAAATGGGGCCCAAAATATCAATATTTTGTGTGGCCACCATTTATTTTCCAGCACTGCCTTAACCCTCTTGGGCATAGACTCCAGGTTGCCACTGGAGTCCTCTTCCACTCCTCCATGACGACGTCATGGAGCTGGTGGATGTTAGAGACCTTGCGCACCTCCACCTTCCGTTTCAGGATGTCCCACAGATGCTCAAGTTTAGGTTTAGGGTTTAGTTTAGGGTTTAGCTCTGGAGACATGCTTGGCCAGTCCATCACCTTTACCCTCACCTTGTTTAGCAAGGCAGTGGTCGTTTTGGAGGTGTGTTTGGGGTCGTTATCATGTTGGAATACTGCCCTGAAGCCCAGTCTCCGAAGGGAGGGGATCATGCTCTGTTTCAGTATGTCACAGTACATGTTGGCATTCGTGGTTCCCTCAATGAACTGTAGCTCCCCACAGGGGTGGGTTCTAACTTACCTCGCTGCCGGTTTGCTTCCTCCCACGCCGCGTGGGCATGTGCACGTGAAGTGTGCGCGCGCATGCGCAGTGTTGAAAAATTTTTAAAAATTCAAAAAAAAAAAAAGCCGAAAACAAGATGGCAATGGGCACTCAACTTCTTTGGTCGACCATGGCGAGGCCTGTTCTGAGTGGAACCTGTCCTGTTAAACCGCTGTATGGTCTTGGCCACCGTGCTACAGTTCAGTTTCAGGGTCTTGGCAATCTTCTTATAGCCTAGGCCAGTGATGGCAAACCTTTTTTTGCTCGGGTGCCAAAAGGGCATGCGCACATGATAGCGCACGCGTGCGTGCCCATACCCATAATGCAATGCCCCCGTGCATGCGTGCACAACCCTCGCGCTGCCCCCCCCACGCGCATGCGCGCAGGACTCACTGAAGCTCCGGAGCCTGTGGATGGGGAAAAATGGATTTCAGCTGATTTTCGGCCTTCTGGAGGCCGGGGGGAGATCGTTTTCGCCTTCCCCAGGCTTCAGGAAAGCCTCCGGAGCCTGTGGATAGCGAAAAATGAACACCAGCTGATTTTCAGCCTTCTGGGGGGCGGAGGGGCGGGGAAGGTCGTTTTCGCCTTCCCCAGGCTTCAGGAAAGCTTCTGGGGCCTGTGCCCTTCGGAGACTGGGCCGCAGCGCAGTATTCCAACATGATAACAACCCCAAACACACCTCCAAAACGACCACTGCCTTGTTAAAGAAGCTGAGGGTAAAGGTGATGGACTGGCCAAGCATGTCTCCAGACCTAAACCCTATTGAGCATCTGTGGGGCATCCTGAAACAGAAGGTGTGGAAGGTCTCTAACATGCACCAGATCCGTGACGTCATCATGGAGGAGTGGAAGAGGACTCCAGTGGCAACCTGTGAAGCTCTGGTGAACTCTATGCCCAAGAGGGTTAAGGCAGTAGTGGAAAATAATGGTGGCCACACAAAATATTGACACTTTGGGCCCCGTTTGGACATTATCACTTAGGGGTGTAATCACTTTTGTTGCCAGCAGTTTCGACATTAATGGTTGTGTGTTGCGTTATTATTTTTTTGAATTTTTTTTATTTTTAAACACTCTATATATATACATCAGCACATATACCATAAATCATATCAAACTTTACATAGTTATGCATTGCTATCCAGTAAACAATTAACAAACATCCTAATCTTGCACCTTTTATATTCTTGTTGCCGGTCTGTTTTTCCTTAATATTTCATATCACTCCCCTCCCTCTACCACCCTCTTTCCTCTACCTTCTTTCTCCTTCTCTCCCTCCTTCCTACTTCCCTCTTCTCCTTCCTCCCCATCCCTCCTTCCAACCTCCTCCTCTTCTACCCTCTTCCTTCTCCACTCCTCTAATTCCTCTTCCTCCCTCTTGTTCCTTCCCTGAGTAAATCCATTTATCCATCTTATGGTTAACAGACTGGTAGCTCATCTCCCTAACTTCATTTAATTAATGGTACAACTCTTAAGTTTGTATATCTTCTATATCCATATTTATATACATATTATTTTCTCTATGTATATTTTTATTATTATCTTAATGCTGCCACCTTAACTGCCTAATTTTGTCACCTGGGTCTAACACCTTTAACTTTCCATTTTCCTCCAATTTATTCGGTGTTGCTTATCTTCTATACATATTCATTTTCCATCCAGTCATAAAATTTCCCCCAAATATTATAATATTCTGAGTCTTTCTTTTCTTTAATTGTCATTGTCAATCTGTTCATCTCTGCACAATCCAATATTTTCTTGATTAACTCCCCTTCAGAAGGGGCTTTTGTTGCTTTCCAATTTTGTGCAAATACAATTCTGGCTGCTGTAATTATATGAATAATTAAGTATATATTTTCTTTGTTATATTTCTCTGGTAATATACCCAACAGGAATATCTCTGGCTTCAAGTATATACGTTGTTTCAATATCTTTTCTATCCACATTTGAATTAAACTCCAATACACTTTGGCTTCCGCACATGTCCACCACATATGATAATAAGTACCTGGTGTTTGATGGCATTTCCAACATTTCATAGATTTGTCTTTAAACATTTTAGCTATTCTTTCTGGTGACATGTGCCATCTATAAAACATTTTGTACATATTTTCTTTATATGCTGTTGCCATTGTCAATTTATAATTCCTTTCTCAAAGCTGCTGCCATTTGTCCAATTCTATCGTATATCTCACGGTGGCCAAGACCATACAGCAGTTTAACAGGACATGTTCCACTCAGAACAGGCCTCGCCAAGGTCGACCAAAGAAGTTGAGTGCCCATGCTCAGCGTCATACCCAGAGGTTGGCCTT
>QLTV01000972.1:4154029-4174187 GCA_003457575.1 Thermophis baileyi
AACTGCTCTGCAAATCCCAACTGGTGGATTTGCTTATTTTAGGAGTGTCTTTTTTCCTTTGGGGTTTGACAGACAGAGTATGCTGGGAGACTAACAAAGAGATGTTGATCATGGTGAGTCACAAATGGGGTAATCATCTCTCTATTTCTGATGCGGAAATGTTGGCAGGTCGAGTATTTTGCATAATTGAGCAATATGTCTAATGTCTGGAAATAGCTCCAAATGATTGGGGGGGGGCTTTACAGGTAAATGTAATGTATTCATGAAATGTATGAAAATTCTTTTCTTAGTACAAGTAAGGCCGCAAGTTACACCTGTTTGCTTAGAAGAAAATGCCACTGAACTCAGTAGGACGCAGTGGAGTGCAGGCATGTGAGTTCTCTTCAGTCAGACTATTACAGTAGTGCAAGTACAGATAGTCCTTGACTTATAACAGTTCATTTATAGTGACCGTTCGAAGTTACAACAGAACTGAAAAAAGTGACATGACCATTTTTCACATTTATGACCATTGCGGTATCTCCAGAATCATGTGATCAAAATTCAGATGCTTGACAGTTGACTCATATTTATGACAGTTGCACTGTCCCCCAGGTCATGTGATCACTTTTTGCCACCTTTTGACAAGCAAAGTGAATGGGGAAGGCAGACTCATTTAACAACCATGTTATTAATTTAACCACTACAGTGATTAACTTAACAACTCTGGCAAGAAAGGCTGTACAGTGAGGCAAAACTCACTTAACAAATGTCTCACTTAGCAACATAAATTTTGGGCTCAATTGTGGTCATAAGTCAAGGACTACCTGTATCTCACAAGTGCCCCCGACACCCAACCTTCTCATTAGCTTGCAAGCTGTCAAATGCTTGGAAGTTCCTGTTCCTCTTTCCCTCACTTGCAAGCCTGTTTCAGTGCTAGTAGATATTCAAATAGGATTCCCGGAAACTGCTGGTTCCATTTTAGCTATCCAGGCAGGGCCTTTTCCTGAAGGAGAACCTTTTTTTCCCTGAGCCTGGAATAGGAGGCACAGCTCCCAATCTAGCTTTCCTCCAATTAAAGGGACGTTGGAAATTTATCTCTAAACTAAAGAGGGGGTGACTGGATGATAGCAGGAGCCCTGCCCCTTCACATCTTCTAATATAGGCCCATATGTATTGGGATCAATCTGATCCTTTAGTTTCATTAAGTTCCTCTTAAATTAGTGAATTTCTATTTTCAGATAAGATTATGCATGTGCGTAAATCAAGCAGAAAGATGTAAATGAATCAAGATTCTCATATAATGTTCTTTTGGGATGTTTTTAATTTTTTTTTAAGTTTTAATTTACTAGTAATTTATTTTAATTACTACATCAGATTTCATCCTTTGAACAATTTATTTTGAGCTTCACCTTAATGCAAAGTTTATAGAAGTGACATAATAATATTAACAACAGACGACGAATAAGTACTGTAGATGAGCTACGTTATCACAATGTTATGTACGTTTGTGTGTGTGTGTGTGTGTGTGTGTGTGTTTTTATATGTATTCTTTTCCTGGATATGTTTATGAAATAGTAGCCCCAAAGTTCTGTCTTCAGTTGTGGCATACGGGACATGTGTTGCCTGAGATGAAGATCAAAATGTTGCTCCCTATTTTTCAAGTTGACCATTTATTTAAGAAATGGACATAGAAGGTTACCTTACATTAAGTCAAAGTATTGATCTAGCTCAGTAATGTTCCCCTCAGTGTCTTTTCATCATCCTCAATCTAGCACCATTCAAAATTGGATGGGACCAGACCTCTCCAAATTCTTATTGGCGCATGGTCTGGTTCAAGATAATGAAAAGTGAAACTCAAACACATCTGCTTGTAGCCCCACCCATAGTTATCAAGATTGAGCCTGTATCCCACCAATGAGGCATTATTCTCACACACACACATACACACACACACACAAAACACACGAAATTTGAGATACTTGGGTGAAATAGGTCTTTACCTAACATTGGAAATCCCAGATAGTCTTTATGAAGAAGCTTTTTCAAAATGAGTGTGTTATCATTTAAAAAGCATTTCCTATGTAGCCAGTCACCTCAATTCATTTGGTGGGGATACTTTGGTGGGGATACATATGAAGCTCAGGTATATAAGACCATATGGGGAAAAAACATTTGTCAGGTAACCTGGCCCCAAGTTTCTTGAATGTTTAAATATAAAAATCAAAGCATTTTAAGTGAAGTTCAGAAACAGGCTGGCATTGAATCTTATTGCTGACAGGACTCAAGAAAACATGTTATAGGACATGTTTTGTTCCTGAGAACAAAAAGCACAAGGAAAATCACATGGCAAATGCATCTTTATCATTGCAATATTTCACTGCTGATTCCCAGGTTCTTATAATTACTTTCTTACCAGAAAATATGGGCATCTCTCCTACAAAAACTGTCTTCACCAGAGAGCTCATGATACAGAAAGCACTTTATGTAAGTGCTTGAAGAAATGTTTTGATTTGTTCACTGTTCTCCGCATTTATCCTGACTGACTTTTCAAAATAAAGAGATTTCACAGTGACAGCCCGTGAGACATTATTTTGTGACTGTCAAAGTAATATTTACAAAGTGATAGCAGCTTCAGGCATCTCAAACTTTAGCAGATATGCTGACAAAAAGATTTGACATCACTTCATAGAGGTATACAGTTTGACTTGGTATAATTTGTCAGGATTAAAGAAAGCAAATGAGAGCTTTACCAATAACTGTGCTGGCAAGCATTGGCTTATTATGTTATTCATCTTCCAGAAATAATTTTAAAGGAATTTCCACATGTTAAAAAAAAGAGCTTAGATCAGGAGTGTCAAACTTACGTTGTCACGGCGGCGTCACGTGATGTATCGTGACTTTCCACCCCTCCGCTAAACCGGGTGTGGGCGTGGCCAGCGCATGACGCATCCAGCCCGTTGGCCGGGAGTTTGACAGCCCTGGCTTAGATGATATTCTCCCACAAGAGATACTCTGATTAAAAGAATCTGGAGTTCAGCCAGCAAAGAGTGCATTACATCATGTAACATGCTTTAGATAATTTAGATAATTGTCATGTAACAGGATAATTGTATGTCTATAAGTAGGTAAGTATCCTTAACTCTTACTATAAAGTCATTAGAACTTACTTCCACTTTGCTGAGCACAGGATGTGTTTTTAGGACTAACAAGCTTATTCAAGCAGCCTGGATTCCTCTTTTACCAGCCTCTCTCTAACTCCCCCTGTTAATTCTCTGAAGAACATTTACTTGTTTGCCTGCCTTGTAGTTGGGTAATCAAGTACATATTCTGAATGACCACTTCCCACTGGCTGTACTTTTCTGCATGTTAGGATGAGATGATAGTATGAAGCAGGGCAGGGGTGGGTTCTAACTTACCTCGCTGCTGGTTCGCTTCCTCCCATGCCATGCGGGTGCGCTTTGCGCGCGCGCATGCACAGTGCCAAAAATTCACAATTTTTTTTTTAAAAAGCCAAAAACAAGATGGCGGTGCATGCGCAGTGCCGGGGACTCAGCTTCTGAGCATGCGCAGAAGAAAAAAAATAGCAAAAATTTTTTAAAAAAATTAATTTTTTTTTTCAAAAAAAAAGATGGCGGCGTCCACGGTCCGGCACCGACAGAACCGGCTCCGTGACTTCACTAGCAGTTTGCTACCGGTTCTATAGAACCGGTGCAAACCGGGAGGAACCCACCTCTGTAGCAGCATTGCTTTTTCAATTATTTTTCAATTATTCTTTTCTTAAAAAGCCATCTTCAGTATTCTCGTTTTCTTTCTCCATCAATGCCCAAATAGTACTGCTGAATCAATGCAGAGCAGCATTCTGTGTGTTTTTTGAACTCTGATATGTTCCTTTTAGACAAATTTAAATTCTCAGGAATATATCTAGCAATCAATTTGCATTTATAATATTGGTTTTTTTTTTTTTAGTTTTCTTGAGTAACAAAAAATATCACTAACATTGAAACCCTGGTAAATTTATTTACATTTCATTGACTAACCCTTAGGTAATTGTCTAAGAAAAATACTACAGCAATAGTCTTAAATAATAAAGAACTATAGAATAGTATAGGTATAGTTTGCTACTCTAGCATCTTTCAAGAGGTTTCGCATGGTAGAAGATCCTAGAAACTTATAACAGAATTCACTTGAATGAATGGAATTAAGTCATAATAGCTAACAAGTACAGTTGGCAGAAATAGTACTGGGTATGTCAGTTTTTTTGTAAAATAACCTGAAAAGTTGGAGAAATTATCAATGTAAAAGCAATTTAAAAAAACAACTCACCACCTGCTGTGCTAAAGAATTACTGAACTGGACCGACCTTGGCAATATTGAACTGCTTTGCTGCTGGGCAGAGTTGGTGGCTAATGTTTCCTGTTACTAAGGAGGTTGCCATGGACTCATTGCTACCAGGAATATAATGTAAAAGAGCAAAGCTAATGTGTACACACACACACACACACACACACACACACACCAGGAATAATTGGTCTCAGTCTTCCTTCTCAGGTTACTGACATCAGCCAAAAACTAAGCAAGAAGATCAGAGAAGGAACACTGGGGACTGACAGAAAATTATTTTTCAGCATCTATGTCTGTGTGCAATGAAGCCATGAGGAAGACCCCCATGGTGCTACTGCAGAAAAAGCATTTGATCCACAATTAATTAGCAATCCTACTCAATCTATCCATCCTTTGCACTCTTTTTTCAAGAGGGAAAGATGAGGCCTAAATAAAACTGGCAGAACCAGCTTCTCCCAACACTTTTTGTAGGCTAAATCCAGTTTGTGCCTATTACCTAGTTGCTAAATGAAGTTATCACGGTTTCAGACAGTCTTCTTTGACTGTCATCTTATTCATACTCAGTAGAAATTGCTTTAAAAATACCTCAGCAATGAATGATTTTGATCCCACTGGAGGTAGAATCTCAGAAAATTGAAACCTAGTATATTTGTCTGTTTCTTCATCCCTCAGCAAGGCCAAATCTAAAAAAAAGGCCTCTATCAGTTACAACAGGAGAGTCCGTAAGGTGGGATCAAAAAAGTCAAAATAGTGGCTTCAAAAATAAAATGACAGTATCGCAAGACCCATAGGGCCTGCTCTTGGTGTATTTCTTAAAGTACTATATTCTCTATACAAATCAGGCAGCTTGCTTTGAGAGATATACAGTACTTACAATACCAGTTTTTGCCTTTTATGCAAATATCCAGCAACTTTATAAACTTATTTTGTAATTTATTTGTCACCTTCAGGGCAGAGGTGGGTTCCTCCCGGTTCGGACCGGATCGCTTCCTGGTAGTGACCCGCTGGTGATGTCACTGAACCGGATCGGTCGGTGCCGGTCAGTGGGCGCCGCCATATTTTTTTTTTGAATTTTTTTTTTGAATTTTTTACTTTTTGGAAGTTTTTTCCTGTTCTGCTGCTTGAAAGTGGGCCCTCCCTCCTGCCCCCGGGTTTATACTGACCTTTATTCCTTCTTCCGAAGCCCAGCTGATCAGCTCCTCAGCTGTGTTTCGGGCTGATTTGCAACTACTGAGCATGCGCTGAAGCAAAATAGCACGAGGGGACGCACGTGCAAAACGTGCACTTCCGTCGCGATGCGAACCGGTGGGGAAGGTAAGTAGAACCCACCCCTGCTTCAGGGAAATTTTAATTATTGGGTGGATTTAAAAAATCTAACACATGAATACTGTAAATAAAATTAATAATTTTCACAAAATACCAGAATCTTTCAATCCTTTTTATTAAAATATATATTTACTTAAAATGCACTGCTTGAAATGACATAGTGGGATTATTTCCTTTCCCGTTGTAATAAAAATTGCTCACATATTATTGCTCATTTTTAAGAATCATTTCAAATTCTAGATGATGTAATTATTTGAAATCGGCACACCCTTAAACATCTCACAGGCATATGTAATACTGTCTAGCAATGTTAATCTTGCAACTAGTTTTGATCTCTACGGAGAAGATATTTCTTATTTTGATATTTTTAAAGTTTTGATCTGTATAAGCGAGATATTTCTGGGGATTTCAGATCTGATTGCATTTGCCCTGTGCAGAAGAGATTATAAAGTCCTTAATGATGGATCATTTTTAGTACTCTTTGAGGGGGGAATGGTGAACTCCTGTGCAATCCTCCTGTGAATGGTCAGAAAGTAGTGACTGGAGAAGCTTGATGTATTTGATTGCAGCTCTGAGTGTTTCAACTTTGCTGAGCCGTTTGTCTAAGTATTCTGGTGGTAAGTGGTGTCTAAGTTTGGCATAGCCTTCATTGACACATTTAACTCTCTGCCTTTCCCTTTCGTTTCTTTTTCGGATGAATGCTGGACTGCAAGAGTAGTCACATCTGCCGAAATTTCCACATGAGACTTGAAATGGGAACCCACAAGGATTGCTGTAGAAATTCTCAGGAGTTGGAGGTTCTGCTGTTAGTGGAAGTAGAGGCAACTCTTCAGAGCCATTGAATTGACTGAGGTCCTCTGGGCACAAATGAAAAGTGGCAAAAAGGTCTCGATAGCAATATCTGGACATCTGTCCCATGTAGGAGTCACTGAAGGTTGGCAATTTGTCCATGGCATCCCAGGAGATGTTCCTGGCTATGATGTCTCAGGTAAAGCTGAAAATGTTCAAATGCATATGAGCACAGTGAGTCACAGGTTGCCCAAGACTAGGTGTGATTGTCAGTATTTTTAGTGCACTTCAGATGTAGTGGAAATATGTGGGAGAATGTACAGATGTAGTCCTGACCTACTTAGCTATAATAATTTTTATGAAAAAGGGATGTGATTGCCAATATATGTGATCAGTGTTTACACCCCAGTAAATCTTTCCTCTTTACCTTGATTCACAAATGTTAAGATTGACCAAGCTGCACACATTTTAAGCTTTACAAGAAATGTAAGAATTTCCATGATTTCTTTTGCTTAGTCCTCATGGTTTGAGTCTATACCTAACTTTGCTCATCTTATAATTAGTCCCAGGGAAAGGGGATATGTTCTACGCAGTTTACAATATTAGTAACTGTTCTATAAACTCAAACAGACACAAATATTCTTCATCTTGGCTAGATTGTGTCTCATTTTTTAGCAGGTACATCCTGTTTGGACAATATGTGATGAAATATTTATCAATAATACAGTTCTTCCAATAATAAAGAACATTGTATTATGTGTATGTCTTATTCTATGTTGCAACATTCTATATCAGCAGTACAGAAATAACATTTATCCTTTCTTAAGCATGGATTTGTTTATTTATAACAAATCATATAAGCAATCAAAACCTTTCTTGCATGGAAGATTTCTTCACATCAGCATACTATCAAATATTTCACTTTAAGTATGTAAAAATAACAATCAAATCATATCACCTTAGCCAATCTATATTGTTAGGACTTCTGTGGTACACAAGAAATCTACATAATGAGTTTAAATACACTAATTGCTTCAGAACATTTAAGAAAACTACCTCATCTTAATTGAAGGTTCAGGTTAACTGCTTCAATATCAGACAACTCGTAGAGTTAGACAATAAGTCTAAATTCTTGATTCCTACAAGGTGAAATGGAGAACTTTACAAAATCACATAGCAAATTCTAAAATATTGTACAACCTTTGAGCTCTAGAGCATCACACTAGTATAAATCATCTTTTGCATTAAAGAAGAAAAAAAGCCCCTGAAGTATGTAAATACATGTATAGTTTAGATATTTAAAAATTGGAGGTTAACATTAATATAAGAAAAGCCTTGCAAAATTTGCTATTAGCCTGGGTGCCTTACCTGACTTCCACAGTTCTTGTGTTTGGTGGATTGACTCAAAGTCAGCTCTAAATTTATACTCAAATGACAATATGCAAAGTAGCTTACAGTTAGATCTGCTCATTTCTGGTTTAGCTTCTTCCACCCACACTGTAGCTATAAAGGCAACAAATATTGATGGATTTGAATGCATAACATATTATATGACTGTTAATATCTAATGTGCAGCATATTTATATCCTTTCAAGATATGTTGTAATTCTAATTATAGATGCATTTACTAGATCTGCTATTTTTATGTAGGTTTGTTAATTTTATATCATTTTTATCATCAAAATAATAGCTTAATGCTGAATGTTTACTGTCTGAAAAGATTAACTGAAAATGTCAAAAAAAGTTGACAGCTTATTAGTAAGACTCAATGCCAGAAGACTATCCAATTTATCAACAGAGCTGGTAATGTAAAGAGCCTACTTTAAGTAGTCTTTGATTATGATTTATTAAAGGAATAAACTCAACTTTTAAAGTGAAAAGAAGTGAACAATGTAAGAAATTAATGGAAGAGTAGGCTCTTAGCAATCCCCCCCCCTCCATCCCAACCTGGCTGCCTTCCCTGTAATGGGCTTCTGGTTGTGCTTATAATTCCAAATATATAACTGAAACTCTATGGGAATAGTGGGATTTCCATCTGGGCAGAAAACAGCAACCAATGAAACATTAAACATAATTAATCCCAGTTTTCTCAATCCTAAATACTAATCTGACCCCAGTTAGTTTTCCATTTAGTACATCCCAGTTAATTCCATGGTTTTCCAATAATAGACATAACAGAGAGAAGCAGAGGCAATAGTGGTGAGGATAGGAAAATGTAAAATATGAGTACAATCTAGACCAGGGGTCCCCAATCTCTGATCCGCAGCCTGGTACTGGTCCACGGTCCATTGGAAACCAGGCCACACAAGTGGGTGAGCATGCAAAGTTCCATTTGTGCAAGAGGTGAGTGTGCGTGCAAAACCACCACCCCCTGCCGCTGCTACTGCCACCATTGCCAATTCGCGGAGCTGGAAAGGTTGGGGACCGCTGGTCTAGACCATATATGATAATAGCAATAATAATTCCAAGCAAGAACATCTCAGTCAAGATTTCAATAGCCAAAATAACCACAAAAATGGAAATGATTTTATTTTTTTTAGAAAAATCAGGATTTTTTTTCAGCTAGGAAAGTTCTCTTGTACTTAAAGCTAATAAGGAAATAGTTCTAATAGTCACAGATGATGTTAGATGGAAAGCTATACAAAAATATTTTACAAATGGGATAGTGGAATGAGAGAAACTTTTGTCCAGAGAAAAAATTCAGAAACTGATGCTTCTAGAAACCAAGGTACAATACATAGTAAACCAACTTTCAAATTAGAAAGGATCAAGTACAATTGAACTGTTTCAAGCTATAGAGGAAAAATCTCAGTCTGATGATTGAGGACAAATAAACTAACTGATCCCTTATAAAACAATGAATGGCAAGCAGAAACTGATATTTGAAGCTAATAAAAGAGAATATTTGTAGCTCAGGGTTGATATGAGGGGTCCTTGGTGCTCTCTGAAGTTGCTTGGGAACTTCATAATAGGGAAGACGTTTCATTACTCAAATTAAGTAACATCAGCAGCAAAGATGCAGTAGAAAAAATATTTAAGTAAACTCATTCTGAAAATACCACAATGAGAATATAGATACCTACAACCCTTGAACCAATTTCAAATCTTATGCACAACAGATCATTTTGGACATTCAGACATGAAGGTTTTCTTGCAGCTTGGGAGAGTATGAGAAAAACTATAATCTTCCTCCTTTGTGGATTTAGCCTCACTCAGTGACTGCATAAGCCCTGCCTCCATTTTGTAGTTCCTCAGGAAATGCACTTTTTCATGCATTAAAGGAGCGATCACAGCATCATAAATGCAATAATTACTAATTGAATTTTGCTAAGGATGCATCCCTCCAAGTACCAGGAAGTACCTGTTAAGGAAGCATGGCAGGAAAGGATTACATCTGTATCTCCCACTTGCATGCACACTCCAGACATCTGGTTGGCCAGTGAAAAACAACATGCTGGCTTAAGATGGGTCTCTGAACCTGCAAGACTGTTATGCACATGCGGCTGATTTACAGGGAAATTTTGTACTAGCAGGGACAGGTAATAGTGAGTTCCCCTTTGACGGATTACTTTAACATCTTGGATGCTTTAATTCAAATTTTTAAGCAGGGAGATGGACTCGATACTCAGTATAATTGAGTATCCCAATTATATGAATTTTGTGTCTGTGTGGTTTGGTTAAGCTTAATATACCAAATGCTCATTTTCTCTGCCTATTCATGTAAGAGATTAATATAGCTGCCTAACTCACAAGTTGGCATACCAGGCAGTGTATAGCAATAAAACAATTAAAATGTATTTAAATACTAAAACCAACCAGGAATCAACAACAAAACTCAGAGTTGGGCCACAAGCAACAAATACTATACCTTACAGGATGAACTCATCTGACTTCCTTACCCCAGTGCCCAATGGGATAGCCACATCTTCAAAGCCTTCCTGAAGGCTAACAGTGTGAGGCCCAATCAAATCTCAAAGGAAAGGTTATTCCACAGCTCAGGTGCCACAACTGAAAAGCCCCACCTCCTAGGTCCCATCAGAGACATTGTTTCAAGGTAAGGCCCTGGAGCATGCCCATTCTGTTTCCATCCATGGAATGGATGGAAACAACTAGGGTTTATTTATTGATATTTCTCAACTTCAACTTCTCAACGTCATCAGACTCTTGGTAGTGAGCAATAGGACAAAACCACAAGTTATATAATACAACCCCTGCTAAAAACCATAGTGGTTTCCCCATTCATTTTAGGGCATAATCTGATGGGATAAATTTATAATCTGCTTGCAGAAAGCCAGGAAGTTGGGAATCCCCTGACCTCTGATGGGAGACTATTCCATACAATGGAAGCAACAGAAATCTGCCATGTATTTTAGAAAGACAAGGGGTGGGGACTTTTGGTAAGGCAAGGCAAACTATCACCCACATTTTTTCTACTCCCTGGATCATGAGGGCATTATAGTCAAAAAAGCAGCTGGATATTAGATCTGGACTGCTGAAAATCTCTAAAAGATTTGGAGATTGCCCATATGTATGATTTTGTTGAATAGATGGCAGCCATTTTTTGCAGCCATTTGTAATCAGCTGAGTAATGGGTTCATGCTCTGAGCATTAAGTGCAGCCTTTGATGGACATAAGGTTTGACCAAACTTCATGTTTTTAATCACTTTGGAGCTTAATTTTTTTCATTGCTTTTAAAATTGAAAAACCCTCAGACCTACAAATTTACCAATCACAGAAGACTTTCTCTTCAATCCATTTATTTTGAAAAGAAATATATGCTTTTTCCAATTTTGTAATTATTTTTTGCAATTTTTTTGCAATACACAGCAAAGGATATACAGCTGTTTCTAAGTGGTAAAGTTTTGGATGAAATTGATTTAAAGAAAAAAAATGATGTTAATTAGAAAGATCTTTGATAAAAATGATAAGAATTTTGAGGCAACGGGCAAAGATAGTAGAAGAAAACAGGTCAAAATTGTATCTATTGAGAGTAGAAGGGGGGAAAGTACAAAATTGGCTAATTTTATTTGTTATGATGTTTAATGGTTATCTTGATTAGATAGGCTTTTGGGGGGGAGGGGGAGCTGGTGTGAAGGACTAGTGAGGTGGCAGTTTCCCAGGAAGGCGGGAGCACATTCCAGAAAGGGAGGGGGTGAGACAGGAGGCAGCATAGCCCTGAGATGGAGACATAGAAAAGAAGTTGGCATACCTAGAATCTCCTAGGTATGTCCAAAAGGATTTAGAGTGGCAATATTTTGTCTGTTATGTGTAAGCAAATAAAGAATTGAATTTTGGCTGAATTGTTCCATGCCATTCTTGGGCTTAGCCTGACAAAATGTTTAACTTGATATAATGGATTAGTTTGTGACATTCACTTTATCCATTTTTGTTATCTAAATAAGGTATTATTATTTCTGGTAATATTTAATATTTTTTAATTTTTTTCAACATTTGTTAATTGGGATTAGATTTTGATTGTTAAAGAAAGGGATGAGGGGGTTTTGACTAAATGGAAAGAGGGAGTATATACTTTTGTTAGGTATTTTTGTTAATTTTTATTAAACCTTTGATGATTAATAAAAGAGCTAAAGATTTAGATATGAGTTCATAGAAAATGGGTTTGAGCTATGGAATTAAGATTATTTGGTTGTATTTTAAGAGACAGTGGTAAATTGTTAATGTTGAATATACTTGCTGGAGATGAAGGGGAAAGTTTACTAGCTTTTTGGGGAGAGGCATATTTTTTTCTTCCACCCTTTTTTAGTATTTTTTAATTAGGTCCTTGTATTAGATTTATGTTTAATATAATTTTTAATAAAATTATTGGGGGGGAAAAGGCAAGGGGTGTATACTCTCAGCAGGTCCTCTTGCAATGATCAAACCAAGGAGGCAGATTCAGCTTTGGCTGCATAATGTAATCAAAGCTGCACTGTGTGGGTCTTTAAAAGGTAACAACCAGCACTTTGAACTAGGTTTGGAAACCTGGTTGTAACCAATGAAGTGACTTTAAAATAGATGTTGTTCTGTATTGGTGGGATTGACCTCCTAATGCTCCGGCCATAGTTTTTTATACCAGCTGTAACTTCAAGATTATCTCCAAAGTATTTGGCAATAATCCAGATAAGTGGTCATTAAAGTAAGACTGTCATCAGGGCATTCTGGTCCAAGAAGGGCTGTAACTGGTACAGCAATGGAAGCCGCATAAAGCTCCCCTGATCACAGCTTTCACCTGCCATTTAAGCAGGAGCTACAAATGCAAGAGACACTAACCAACTCTTTCAGGAAGAGCATGAACCTGTCTAGAGAGGGATTGATGTTATTTGGATGCTATATTGTATATTGATGAACAGCAGCTCTATCTTGGATGGATTTAATCAAACTCTTGTTTTGCTCCACTCCAATCTTCACTGCCTCCAAGCATTAGATAAAAAAACTCTACAGCATTTATTTCAATCAACTAGGAAAATAACATTGTGGAGTCCTTCTAAGTTTAATAGTTTCATCCTTTGACTTCTTGTGGGTACCAATTATAGTGGCCTAATAGCCAAAATGGATTGCAGATAGGGTTTCAGATCAGATACGAAACAATACTATAAAAGGTGTGATTTAAAAATAAATAAATCTACCTCTGATACTAATATTCTGAAGACTTTATTTGCATTCCATTATCAAGCTAATTTTAAAAAATAATTATCCACCAACTATTGAAATTTACATGAATTGCAGATAATCACACAAAATTGTTAGCAAGCAACGTATAAGGTCCAATTCCAATTGCACATTGCACTAAGTCTGTACCTTTAATTAATATGTCAAGCCTCTAGCTTACCAGTTATCTCTGTACATGTAAGGCTTACCTAATATTTATAGAAGCGAGCTAACAAGCTGATAGAAATATAATTTAACAGTTCAAAGTTTTAGAAGTGATAGTTATATGTACAACATACAGCAGGTGATAAGAAAACAATGTATTTACAAAAGATTTCATATGTAGATCACTTGTAGCATACATGCTGCACATTCTTCTCCAAATTCATGTAAACCTCATTTAAGAACCATAGACAATTTTCTCTCCATTTCATAAGGATCACGCAAATAATTGCTTATATTTTATTAGTAAAAGCAATTGAGTATGTACAGAGATTTTGGCTTATTAAAAGATTTTCAGATCTTCCATTTGTGTTTGTGCTATCTTTGTTGGTAAGATGCAAAAACAAGCTTTCTGATGTGGCATTTCGGGAAGACAGAGGTCAGTGATTTATTTTAGCGCACTTCAATCAATATCTTGGAGATGTCACTGGTATATTAACTGAGCACAACATGGCGATCAAATACAGATTTACGCTGTTCTTGGACTTGGAGTTTCCATCGCTGCTGGGCATATTCAACTTTGTTCAACATGTTGGCCCTGCTTCGGGAACGTGCCAACACATCATGAGCGTTTGCAAAAGGCTGGTGATCCTGAAATGAAGAAAATATTTTTATTAAATATTATTGCTCAGTATTTCCAAGCTAAACATGCATTGACAGATATATCCTAATGACACGCACAACACACACACACACACACACACACACACGGGAAAGAGACTGAGACGGAGACTCTTTTCTTAACATCATGAGGAACAAATATATAGAAAGTTTCAACAACAACTAAGACACACACACACACACACACACACACACACACACACGGGAAAGAGACTGAGACGGAGACTCTTTTCTTAACATCATGAGGAACAAATATATAGAAAGTTTCAACAACAACTGAATTCCAGGCCTAATTGTGGTCATTAGTTGAGGACTATCTGTATGTGAAAACACCTAGTTCTAGCATAATGTCAACTACTAATAGAACTATATATGACTTTCCAAGACAAAGAACAAAAAAGGCAATAAAAGAATTGTAGATATTCATATAACAATCACTCTGAGTGTTATTAGATTAAGCACTAGAGGGATGTTACGCAACCTTCCTGCAAATATAATGGACAGTGAGAGAACTATTTAGCCCTACACATCAGAATGGAGGAGGCAACTGCAGAATGTGTGATCACTCCCCCACCCCCAAAAGGAATAACTGTTAGAAAGGATGACAATCTAAATCTATCAATAGGGAAGAAGAGCCCTATTTTTTCTCTTTCCTTTTTTGGGGGAACAATTCTACTGCAAAATGACGTGGATTTATAGTGTCTTTGGTATTGATACAACACTTAGAATTATATTCTTCTTTCTGTAAGAGGGTATTCAAATTTAAATAGCCAGTACTATGTGACTTCGCAAAGTCTCTGTGTTATTTACTAGCAATATCTATTGTGAAGCTGTTTGGAATATTCACTCCATGATGTCATAGAATACCAACATACATAAGTTTACATTCAATATCTTAATAAAAATCAAAAATACAGCTGCTCAGTTGACAAAATACCAAGAGAATTATGTGTTTATATTAAACATTCAAATGTTAAGCATATGAAAGAATAAATGCAATCCATAAACATGGACATTTACTATCAAATGCTAATACACTTTAAATGTTTTGAACACTATGTTTAAAGGTATGATTTAGAGAAGGTCATGCTAATTATTTACATAACAATTTTATACTTCAAACTGCTTAACATTTTAATTTATCAGATTATTCAAGACTTCAGCATTACTATGAAATAAAAATCCACCAAACTATGAATCTGACATGTTTGAAAAAATTTCAAATCATGGTTTCTGTGTAAGCCCCATATGGATATCAGGGATTCATTTATGTTTCTATTGAAATTCACAAGAAAATTAGCTAGATATAGAATAAATAATTGAACAACTTTGTTCCTCCTTGTATCTTGATGTTAAAGTAAAATAGTTTCAGGAATGACATGGTTTTATAATGAAGTCACAGCAAAGTAGGTAGGACTGAGGATACAATAGCACATGGTCACAATATTATTAAGCAAGCAGAAAAGCATCTGCTAGCAGGAAGACTTTTTCCATAACCCTTTCTCTTTTGGACAGTTTGGGGGCCCTCTGGAAAAGATGTAGAGGGTGTTATGGTGGGCCCTCTGGAATAATAGCAGTCTCCTAAGCAACAGTACATGATGATTCATGCAACACTGTATATAGCTCACTGGAATGCACCAGCAATATTAAGAAAACATTTAGAACCAGGATTTTTTCCTCATGGGCTTCATTGAATTGAATACATTCAAAAACAGATTGACTACTATGGTTTGTAATATATTTTCTAGCAATTACTGCATCATATAAACTCAGGGAAAAGGCAAATAGGAGCACATTTCCTCATAACATGTTCCTCAGAAAATAAGACCGAGTCTTATTTTCTTTTAGACTTAAAAATAAGCACTTGGGCTTATTTTTGAGGCGGTCTTACTTTTTTTGAGGTGCAGCAGGCCAGACTTGGTGAGCTGGGCGGACCCTGGACACGCCATCGCCTCCATTCCGAACCTTCAGCATTCAGAATGGAGGCTTTTTGGCGAACGGGAGGAAAATGGGGGGGGGGATTTTCCTGCCTGCCATCCTTCCCTCAGTCTGTGCTGAGCTTGAGGAATGGATGACAGGCAGGAAAATCCGCCCTCCCCATTTTCCTCCCGTTTGCCAAAAAGCCTCCCGCGAGCCTCCCAAAAAGAGGGAAAAAGCCAAGCAGCTGGCTGCAGAGCTGCCGGCTTCGGGGAAGCAGCCCAACAAGCAGAAGCGCTACGCCCAGAAAGAGAAGGGCAGAAGCGGTATTTGTGCTGCCCCAAGGGGCCAGCGGGCTGCAGCTGGGCAGTTGCCCCCCCCCCGCAACGCCACTTGTGTTGGCCACACCCATCCCCCCGGGCTTATTTTTGGGGTAGGGGTAATATTAGGCCCATCCCCAAAAAATTAGGGTTGGGCTTATTATTGGGGTGGGTCGTGTTTTCGGAGAAACACGGTAACTATGCCAAAAATCTAATTATTCAAATTCAGAAAGATTAGGTATTGTAAAATATGTCTAGTTGTTTCCAAATTTAATTTGATAATTAGAATGATCAACTAGCACAACTTCCAGAACGCAGAATATTTATATATTTTCTGCATTATTTTGTGTCAAAAACCAAATTTTTAATCTCTTTCTGTGTATTGCTTCTTCTTTATTAATACCAGTAACACAGAACTGAAGCATTTAAATTTACATCTCCAAATTAACTTTTCAATAAAACCTGACTTCTAAATTGCTACAGTAAAAGTTTTTAGTTCACTATTTGTTTTAACTAGCTTTTCTTGAGCTCTCCGTAGACCAAATTCCAATGAATTAAAGATAAATAGCAGGCAGGCATGACATTAGGCAAGAGAGTATAAGCGGAGGGGAAATTTGTGAAAATCACTTTCTTGTGCTGCCAGTTATTATGTGCAGCTTAAAAGCCTTCTATAGCAAGGTGGATAGAGCTGCTGCTCCACAGGGCTTGAGGCAAGTTGTGGCATCAGAATACAGCAGTCTCTTCATTTCAGCCATGCTAAGGGCAAAGATGAGGGGAGGTAAGCTGAATCTGAATGCATAGGGCAGAAACATGAGGGCCTTATAGTTGTCATTGTATGACCATATCCAAGACTGCTGTCACTAAGCAGTGCAGTCATATGATGTTTTGTTTAACTACCACTTTGCTTAGCAATGGAAATTCTAGTCCCAATTAGGCTTGTAACCAAAAGACTACCTTTAATTACAAATCTAAACAACAACATCTACATCCAAGAAAGTATGGTGAATGGAGTGTGGCAAGTTTCTACAAATGTTTGTTACAAACATTGTATAGGAAATATCAGGTGACTGGCATAAAGGCCACCAAGTCATCCTTATTTAATAGATCGTCAAATGTTAAAGCTGTTAATATAATGTTGAATTATATACCAAAGTTTTGGAATTTGACTGTTTATCATCAGTTAGGGGTCTATCAAGCAAGGGGTGGCTAAAAGAATTATATTAAGAAATTAGAAAAATATTATTCCAGATGTCAAGGAATGATTGTCAGAAATGTCAGATCTACTTATTTTCTACTAATCAAAATATGCATCAACATGTGTTACTATGACAGAGATTCTGTGAGACCTCATAAATATCTTGTATTGTTCATATTATAGTAAAGAATTCACAGGTAATTATTGAGAAATATAAATACAAAAAGATTTTTCCAGGTTTTTCTTTTCCTTCTTATTTTGCATTTTAGTTTGTACATTTATTTTATTAAATATTGCTTTGTCAAAAAATAACAATATTTAAAGAGAAACTCATTATTTTGGAAACAATGACAATCAATAGTAACCATCATGTTGGAAAATAGCAGTACTATTTTCACTTCAACAGTCAATTCTAAAGTCTTAATGAAGATATCTTTCTCAGATTTTAAATCCTATTTAAACTATCAAAATTAAACCTGTATTGTAATGAGGGAACTCATTACATATATTTGAATAGATTAAACACAGAACTTACCCCAACATCTTCATCGCTCTGTATTAGCTGTGAATGGCCAAAGAGACGTCTCTTCAGAATTGGTTCTACCATAGTGAGATATACCATGTATAGTAGCAGAAGACCCAAGATGGACAAATATATTATGATGGTAATCTATATAAAAGAAGACAATATTTCAATTTATGCCATTTAAGATCATACTTATTTGGATTATATAGGCTGTCAAAGTAAATTAAAATGTCTAGCAAACTACAACACATCTTATTTTTACTCATTAATCCCCAAAATACAGAAATCAATCAAAGAATTGATTGATTATATTACATTACATATAATTATATGAATTATAATTCATATAATAGAATTATAGTTATGGATTTAGAATGGACTGAAAAAATAACAAAAGACCACATTTTTTCTAATGAGAAGTCATAGCAGAAAGATGAAATTCACATTTTCAAGTAATGTTATTATAATTGCATCCAGTTCCCTTGTAAAGCTTAATGTGGTTTTAAAAATTACTGGATACCAGCTAATAAAAGTAAGCACTGCATTAAATTTCAGATGTTCTTCTAGAAACTATCGAATAAGGTAGGAAACATAAGCAAAAGAAAATATCCAACAGTTTAAGCAGTTTCTTGTACAAATTAAAAAGACAATCTTCTTAGAAGCATCATATGCATGCTTAAAGGCAAATGTGTTTGATATCACATACACAAGTGCAATCAGTTCCAAGCTTGTTGTACACTTGTATAATAAAGGTAACTTTACTGCATATTCAGCAGCATACGTAGTATTTTCCAAGCGTACTTTGAACTGGCAAGAAAAAGTTAGTTAGAATGATGTATATCCACTAGGTTACAAAGTTGCATAACATTAATGCAAAGAAACTGAATCATGTGGACTACAGTTGAACTGGCAAGAATTAAGACAGATAAGGACAGAATAATATGTAATGTAATATAACATGTTTTCAAAACTGAAAACAAAAAAGCAATTCATGACCATGAAAAATGAATAAATAAATAAAATTAGAAATCTTAGCAGGTTGCAGGAAATATCATCTTTAGACTTAGATAACATAACGAAGTAATATATCCTAGCACCTAAGTGCTATGATCAAGTTAATCCGTAAATCAGTAATTTACAGTTTTCACAAAAAGAAAAGGAAATTAAATTTTGCAAACATGCCCCGCTTTCACTATTTTATAATTTAACAAACTGTTATAATACATGTGGATCTGAGGAAAAGACATTTGAACATTACTTAACAGAATTAAACAAAACAGTAATCAGAGTTATAATTTACTTTTATTGTTTCTGAACTTCTTTCTTCGTACTTGCATTCACAACGCAAGCAATAGGCTTCAACGTCCTGTCCTAAAACTGGCATAGGGTCCACCACATGAAGACAATCACTGCAGGGGAAGGAAAAATTGTTTGGCAGGCATTTAGATAAATTGATACCACTAGAGAGAAATATTCACCAATAAAAACACATGCTGAATATAACCCTAAATGAAGAATTAACCAATCTATTATTAATTTGTATGAATGTTAGAAATACTTGACATTTAATCTACATAATATCAGCTTAAATTTTTAATTTGTCTCATTAGTATTTAACCTATTAGAAAATTAGTGGTTTCCAGGAAGCAAACAAATCTGTTTAAATGTCAACATTAGAACATATCAGCTAAGTGAGCTCAAAAATATCACTTTCCTCTAATCTCAGAACCTTACATCTTTCATCAACTATCATACCTCCTAAATGGAGAGACAGCACCTTTGTTATCTGGAACTGGTAGCATCAATAAGGAATGTAAATCACTCAGAGATGAGACTTAGGTACCCTTACCTGCAAATCTATCATGCCCCTAACCTTTTCACTTAAGCCATATTCTAAAATACAGTAAGAGCATATTACAAGGAATTTCATTTAGCATAAAATCATAGGGCATGCAAGAATAGAATAGAATAGAATAGAATAGAATAGAATAGAATAGAATAGAATAGAATAGAATAGAATAACCTTGGAGGTCTTCTAGTCCAACCCCCTGCTTAGGCAGGAAACCCTACACCACTTCAGACAAATGGTTATCCAAAATCTTCTTAAAAACTTCCAGTGTTGGAGCATTCACAACTTCTGGAGGCAAGTTGTTCCACTGATTAATTGTTCTGTCAGGAAATTTCTCCTTAGTTCTAAGTTGCTTCTCTCCTTGATTAGTTGCCACCCATTGCTTCTAGTCCTACCCTCAGGTGCTGTGGAGAATAGCTTCA
>QLTV01000972.1:4191099-4208243 GCA_003457575.1 Thermophis baileyi
TGGTCACATGACCCCCAAGCCCCTCCCGCCCAGTCACATGACCACCAAGCCACTCCCACCCAGTCACATGACCGCCAAGCCACTTCCACCCGGTCACATGACTGCCAAGCCACTCCCACCCGGTCACATGACCGCCAAGCCACTCCCACCCGGTCACATGACTGCCAAGCCACTCCCACCAGGTCACATGACCGTCAAGTCACTCCCACCCGGTCACATGACCGTCAAGCCACTCCCACCCGGTCACATGACCGTCAAGCCACTCTCACAAAATTAAGCCACACCCACAAAATTAAGCCACGCCCACAGAGTGGTAGTAAAAAAATTTGGAACCCACCCCTGCCTTGGAGGAATAGAGACAGACAGAAAGGAGAGATTATGCAGGGAGCCAGGGTTTAGATTAGACTAAGAAATTGGAAAAAAACATCCTGTAAGAAGACAAATTTCTGTCTTTCTGAAGAAAAAAAAGAGTTACATAGAGGATCTGTCTGCAAAATCCCCAGGAAATGAATGTGACTAAGAGTTGATGGAGACTTTTTTTTTTTTAAAGAAATAAATACAATTGCTCCTTTAACTTCTTACTACTTTGAAAGTTGGAAAAGTATAACAATATTTTATATAGATTTGATACAAAAACAAATCTCTTGGATTGGAAATACCGGGAGATATAATTGGATTACTATGTTTACTATCTTTATCAAAAACTGCTATATTCCTGGTCCATAGCCTAGGTTTGTTTTTAAAACCTGACCCAAAATCTTTTAGCCATAATTCAAAGTTCTTGCCCGGCCTTTTCATGCTGTTGCATACAAATTTGATGGTGTTCTCCAGTGATGAATACATGACTCATGGGACTTGGCATTTACTTCCAAGTACCCCTGCAGAGTTGGATTACAAGAGTATTGATATCTGCTTCATCTCAATTTGAGCCATAGATTGCAACGTCTGCCTTGAACTAGTTTTATTTTTAAATGCAAATACTCACTGGTGAATATTATTATTATTATTATCATCATTATTATTATTATTAATTGAATTTATATGCCATGCTTACTGGAATACGTGGAACAGGATATTTGCAAATGACACTCAAGTTTATTTTGCCAGGCAGAAAACAGCAGGCAGGCAGCAACAGAGTCCCAGATTTCCTCTGTTGCAATCCCTGAACTCAGCATGTGCCCAATCATAATTAAAATATAATGAAATTGACATGGAAAATGCCAAATTAATTAACTCTAACACAGAGACCTTTTTAAAGTTGAATAATCCTTTCTGTTCCATGAAGTCAGGTGAAATGTTGCTAGATCTTTAATCAAGCTAAAAATTGCATCTCTACTGACAATGCTAGAGCTGAGCAAAAAGGCTTTTCAAAGTGGTATTACTGAGGCCCTTTGAAGGAGTCCAGACAAGAAACCAAAACAATGAGTATTTGTGTGACCTTTCTTTTAAGGTAACAGAATTCTTCACGTCTGAAAGTGCTTCCCTACTCCTTGCCTTCACTTTCCAGAGAACTACCGTAGGGAGGGGCCCTTCTGACCATTTTCCCCATCCCATTCCTCCTTTGGATTCAGATTTCATTTATTAGGGTTGCCTAGCCTGTGACTCTTTCTCCGGTCTCCCAAGGTTATTCTCACTGCCCATTAAAATAGCCCTGATGACACCAAAATGCAATGCACGTTACATTTTCATGATGTAAGCTCCACCATTTATACTTGTGTTTGTCATGGTATAAGCATGTAAATGCGAGTAGATAAATAGGTACCACTTCAATGGGGAGGAAACAGCACTCCGTGATATCATGATGGCCACATGACCATGGACATGTCTTCAAATAGCACTGACTCATGGCCTTGAAACAGAGATGAGCGTTGTCCCCTATATTTGGCAACAACTAATGGAGTAAAATCTGCAGGGATTCCTTTTTTTTCTCTTCTTTTCCTTGTCATGATGTAAGCGTATAAGAGCTAACATTTGCATAATACATCACAAGGCAGATTTGATCACTTGCCTGCTGTTGTCGCAATGCTCTCTTGAGATGGACTGGGCCTCTTGGAAAGATGTGCTAATAAGGCAATCTTCCTTCATTATTTTTTATAATTAGGCTCCAAAATAAAAACAGCTTTTTCCTCAACGGGCAAATTCCTTTGGAAAGCTTATTTCTTAGCACTATTGCAAAAGAACTCAGGTTTTATATTCAGAGGGATATTCTGACTTCATAGAAACCTGGGCCTGAATGGTCATTACTGTTGACAGTTGACTGTAGAAGGTAGATCCACATTTTTGATATCTTCATTGTCAGTTCTAAGACTGATTGCTGTACCTCTTATTGTTTGGTTTCCTTTATATTAAATTTTAATTCATTTTTTTCATTGCATTCCTTGACTTTCATTACTAGAGCTTATAGGTCAGACTAATGTCATCAGCATAAGGCAGGTTTATTGATGCTTCTTCCTCCAGTTTTAAAACGACATTCATCCTTTTGTAGTCTTTGAAATAGCAATAGCAAATTCTGAAATTGCCAAGAAGACTTTCATGTTGATGAAAGGCCAGCTCACCAAAACACGCACACATTACAAAGAAGAACAATAGTTGAAAAAAAAAATGGAGACAAGACAAGCATATAAACTAGTTTTGATATAGTCAAACATCTTGGCTCCATTGTCAATGTTATATATAAAGCAAAGAGAATATGTGATAAAATGAAAGATAAAAGAAAATTCTGGCAAGAACCCCTCACAAAAGGCTGAAGAAACTGCATACAAAATACTGAGTAAAGGAATCTAATTTTAATTCCAGGCATTAATTTGAGAGATTATACTACATCTAATACTCAATGTATTAAATAAGAAATCCAAGCTTAAAATACATTGGTTTTTCTGTAGAAAATAAAGTACATGTTGCATTTCACAGTCTTCCATAAGAACCATTCTGTCATTAATGGCACAAAACTTAAAATAAGGGCAAATGGGAGAGGAAATTTAGTGTGGGGCATCCATTTCCTAAGCCCTGCCAAGTTGGGCCAGCCAAAGCAGATGGCAGCAGCATTTTTCTTTTCATCCCTTTTCAGCCAATTTGGGGTGGGGAATCTTACTTTTTGGCAAGTATAAATGTCAATTTCAAGGCATCCTTTACTTGATACTGTAATGTTAAATATTGGATTTGGATCTAGTTCAAGTCCCCACTCAGTCAAGGAAGTCTGACTGGGTGACTATGTGCCAGTCATGCTCTTTCAGTTCAAACTGCCTCCTCACAAGGTTGTTACTGGGGGATAAAATTGGGTATAGTGAGACTTCCACTATAGTGTAACAAACCATTTGAACTCTCACAGAAAGGCAACTATACAATAAATAAATGTATCTTATCCCCAAGAAAGCATGCATAAGACTTCAATTTTAGCCTGTTTAATTAAAGCTACAAATAGCAACATTATGCCCTTATTAGAGCTTTGTTTTATATACTGTAAAGCAGGGGTCCCCAACCCCGTCTGTGGACCGGCACCAGTCCATGGCATGCCAGAAACCGGGCCGCGCAAACAAGTAAAGCCTCATCTGCGGGATGCAGGCAGCATGCGAAACCACGCCCCCTCTGGTCCATGGAAAAACCTCTCTCCATGGAACCGGTCCCTGGTGCCCAAATGATTAGGGGGCACTGCTGTAAAGCTAAAGATCAAGGAATCCTACTGTCAACATAAATATATATCCAATTGTTTAAAAATTGTTTAATATTATAGTGTCATTTGCCCTTAGTCCAGGTAAGGCTTTTGCAGACAGTTAAGAATGAATCAAGTTCCAATTTCAAGATTGCCAATAAAATAGTTAGTAAGCTCCAGTAGCATCTTCAGGGCCAGGTCAAAAAAGTCAAGGTAATGGCTTGCAACCATGATAAGTCCTGCCCCCTTTTTTACTTACATCTTACCTACATATATAAAAAAGGGTTCTAGCACCATCTTGCCGTTTTTGACCCACTGGCAACAGACATGCCTAGCAAGCTCAGACAAGGTAGGAAAACATGCGGAACGTGACTTCTAGAATTCCTTAATAGCAGCAGAGTCCTGTGTCCCAAAATGGAGCAGTCACCAAAACTATAATCTGCTGCCTATTGCTCAATGGTGGGGATGCATTGGGGCAATTTACTCTCTGCAGTACCTGGTTGGCACATTTTTTAAAAACAATCTTTGATTTCTCCTACCGTGCCATATTTGGTTGTGTTCTGTTTTTGAAGGCTTATCTTGGTGACTGATGGAGAGGCAGGATCCCAAACTCCCATTGCACTTCCAAAAAACCCTTATTTTTTTTCCACTGGATTGGAAAGAATAAAAAAAGAATGTTAGATGTTGGAGGTGTATATAGTGGAATTGACCTTCTGCTTAATCCTTCTTGAAGGCATCAGGTCAAGGATGTTATTAAAACAGCTATTTGACCCTCTGTCTGGTTTAAGGGTTCTTCTTTTCATGATTTTTAAGCAAAAAGGGCTTGGAAAAAAAATTATGTGAAGTTTTCAAGATTCTGCATCTTCTCTCATGCTTCTCACTTTGTTTGGTCCATGTTTCCTTTTACAGAACAGCTCTGATGATCGTATTGTTTTCTCTTTTTCCATGAGCTAATGGAATACAATCCTCTTACAATCTTTCCCTCACTTTTATGCAGGATGCCATTTCTTTTGCAAGAAAATGGGAAGTTCCTACACATCTATAGTCCAGCTCTACAGTCACAGAGCCACTCCTCACAAAGGAGCTCCATATTTGCCTGACAAAGATGAGGTATTCCGAATCAGCAAAACAGAATAAAAATCAGAGTGAACCCTGTGGATGAGGCTCCTGGAAAGCATTTAAAAATCAATCATGTATATTTTAATAGAAGTTTATTATATTTTATTTTTGTCAGCACAGTAATAAACACTCAAGTAATAAATTCATGAAACCAATAGCATAGTTACTTAAACAAATATATATTTCTTTTAAACCAGAGATATACATAGTGCAGTTCATCTTGCAAACACAGAATTTTTCTTTTTTTAAAATATATACAAATATTATAAATACTAACCAGAGTAATGACAGACACAAAGAAAAAAAATATTTCCAAGCACTTGTACTTTGTCAATAATCTCATAGACAATGCTGAACAGATGTTGCCAATCCAACTACAGAAAGCTAAACTATAACTTATTAAAACACGGACTTAGTGGTCCAGAAGTAGATGTATTTTAGCTATACTGTAGCATATTCTCTTCAAATATAGACTGAACAAATCAAATTATAAAAATTGACCTAACTCCAAAAATGTTGGCTATGCATTCATTAGAAATAGCTTCCAGTGCTTTCATTGATTTAATGATAGTTCTTAACAATGTAAATACATATTCAACACAAATTCTTATTTAATAAGTTAATAAGGATGCAATGTATTTTAAACTGTTTTTGCATCCCATTATATTGATATTGGCACAGACACACGTAGAGACGCACACACAACTCTACTGAAGCCCCTTTCCAGCAAAGCACTTAATATATTGTAATTAGAAGCATATCTGTGATGCTAACTATATGGCCCATGGAATTCAAGGCTAGTAATCATAGCAACTCAAGCTTGCTATAATGGCTTTAGCTGTACTAAGGACAGAAGCTCAGGAGAAATATCTTGATTAAAGAGTAACAGTGATGAAAGATTATCTACAGAACAGCTCCCCATATTCTTAAATAGCGAATGTATGTTAAAATAGCTGCCCAATATATATTGCTTGACACCTTTGTTTGCATGAGTTGGTGTGCAAGCAAGGAATAATTCTTAGGATCATCTTGCATCTTGTCATAATAGTGTGAAGGTAATTAAGTAGCTCTATGCATTTCTATGTGCATGCTGCCACAGTTTTATGACTGCTGAAGCATACTCCAATTTGCAGACCACCTCATTTGTAGTGGAACCATAAGATGAATGGAAAGTGAACATCCTGTGTGCACAGTCTCAATGGGCTTATTCTAAGACTAATTCATAGTTATTAGATTTTTCAAAAACAAAACACAAGAAAATGTCACTTTGGAAGTGTGTGTGTGTGTGTGTATGCATGTATATGTATGTGTATGTACACACACACACACACACACACATATATATATATACACACACACATACAGACAGATATAGACACACAATCATATATAAATACCGTGTTTTCCCAAAAATAAGACCCTGTCTTATATTTTTTTGAACCCTAAAATAAGCGCTTGGCCTTATTGCCATGCACTCAAAAGACCGATTGGGCTTATTATCAGGGGATGTCTTATTTTGGGGGAAACATATATATCATATAAACATATCTAACCTCGCCGCCGGTTCGCTTCCTCCTGTGCCGCGTGGCTGTGCATGCATTGTGCGCCGTGTGGCCATGCCACGCGGGCACTTTGCGCGCGCATGCGCAGTGCTGAAAACTCGGCTTCTGCGCATGCGCAAAGCAAAACAAACAAAAAATTCCAAAAAAGAAATGCCTAAAACAAGATGGCAGCGCATGCGCAGTGCTGAAAACTTGGCTTCTGCACATGCGCAGAAGCAAAAACCAGCAAAAAATCCCCCCACCCCCCAAAAAAATATGGCGCCGTCCACAGACCGGTACCGACAGAACTGGCTCTGTGACGTCACCACCGGTTTACTACTGGTTCTATAGAACCGGTGCGAACCGGGAGGAACCCACCTCTGTATTACAGCCTTCTTGGAAACTTTAAATTACAAAGAGAACAGGAAATATTATTAAATGGTTAACACTGTTTGGTAATTGTTGATATTATTGAGAATCTAGTAGTCAATGAATATGTTGTCCTAGAAAGACTCTTTCCTGTGACATTTAATACATACACACATATTTATCTTGCTATAATCTATGCTCAAACAGATTCTGAACAAGAAGACTGGATCAGTCTTAAAACACAGTTTTAGATTCTTTGGCAAGTATGAGTATGTCAGAAAAAAATACATTACTAGTAGTAAATGGACAATCATGATGGATACAGATGATCAGGTACCTTGCCATTAAAATGATGCATCCATATTTAAATCTGGAACGCTAGTAGGCAAGCAAAAAAAGGGACTAATTGAGTTCTCAAATTTAACGATATATTGCTATGAAGCAAAATTAACATATGATTATATTCATATAATAAATATTAGCATTGAAACTAGCAGCTACTGAAATTCTCTTCACGGCTGTATTGTGATTTACAAAATAAAATTTGGCTTCCAACTTCTTTCTGTTAACATCAACATTTCATTTGGAAGGAAAGTTCTGAAAATTCTGAGAAATACATACATTTGAAAAATACACAGGACTTGATTCAAAGTAATCCTTCTGAGAATAGAAGGGTTCTTTTCATTTGTTGGAAGAAATCTGTGAATCTGCTACTGGAAGAAATTAGGGAGGTGATTTTCCTTCTTCCCTAAAGGCCCACTCTCTCCTTGCAATCATATACTAGTCTTGAAAGCCTACCAATTCTTTGGAACTTAGAAGAGAGGGGGCAAATTGGTGAAAATGGTGCCTCTTTCAATTTCCACCCAAAGAACAATTTCCATAAGTAAAATTCAATAAGAACCTTAGATCAAGTTGTATTACCATCAACCATTATGCAAACTATATTCCTTTGAATAAAAAAAAATCCTCCACAACTTGTTTGAATTATTCAGATGAAAGAATGATGTCAAACAATTCACTGTAAACCACTGAAAAGTATGCTCTGTAAAGCTGATTAATAGAGACTATTCATAGCAGCTAAACATAACTGGTTCCAAAAAGAAAGTTACAAAATTGTCTTCTCCCCAACCCCAATTTTGCAGGAGGCAATTTATTTCACAAATCCATTTGTAACAAAAATTAGATTTCAGTAGAGTCTGGAAAAATAAATATTTTCATACTTGGATGGCTATACAGAGAACACCATTTTTAAGACTGGACTTAAATGTCCATTTACAGATCATAACCCAGTATTTTCAGTATGATAAATGAAAGTCTGAAGCTGTCCTAAACTCCTGAAAAATAGATGATGTTTCATTTAGCTACAGTTTAGCTGTAGTCTAGCAGGTTGAAATTATTGGTATTGACATCTTCTTATTCAACCAGACAGTATTTCTCTTTCTCCAAAGTCAGCATTATATTCTCTTCATGCATCAGCAGTGCTGAAATGAGATGAATGGAACAGTTTCTCAAAAGAGAGTTATTTTTTGCCTTTTCCCCCCACCTCCCAACTCTTAGAGCAAGGATATGCCCAGTAGACGCTCTGCTCATGCAATACATCAAAGCCACACACTCCTTGAGAGCCAGGGCTACTCCCCATTCTGATAGGAAAAACTGTAAGGCAATGCCATCTGTATGGCTAGCACAAGCAAATCTGGAGGAAAAAGGTACCTGCCTTTTCCAGGGACACTTCCCAGGCTTCCAGTTGTGTGCTACAGCACTGAACCAGGAGCGCAGATGGCTGCCATGAGGATGTGCCCTAGGAAATAACTGTTTAGCAAGTAAGGCACCTCATTTTTTTTTTCCAGCTGTGTGTAAATCTTACAAATCCCATCTCTCTAATGTCTGACATAGTTAAGGGAAAGGGAAGCTGCTAACAAAAATTCTTGGAACAACTTTAAATGTTTATTTTACTGTAGCATTGAGTCTTTTGTCAGAAGAGCCTATTTCTTAAGAGTCAACTTTATGACAGGACCAGACCAAGATTGTTTGCTGCCTGAGGTTACCCACTGTCCATCTGCCACTTGAATAAAAAGCACAGCATCCAAAATTAGTTAAGTCGTTTAGACACCAAAGGCAGAAAAATGCTGTATTATTACAAATGCTCCAACACTGGAAGTTTTTAAGAAGATGTTGGATAACCATTTGTCTGAAGTGGTGTAGGGTTTCCTGCCTAAGCAGGGGGTTGGACTAGAAGACCTCCAAGGTCCCTTCCAACTCTGTTATTCTATTCTATTCTATTAAAAATACGGTAACAAATGAAATATTGCTTCCTTGCTTTCATGACATCTTACATCAACTGCCTGAGGCAGCCATGACAACTCTCCCAAAGTACTCACATAAATAGTTTAGGAGCAAAGTGGTAACACGGCTCTCTTTAGAATCTGGCATGAACAGTATATCATTATTTTGTTTCTTTTGGAAACATGTGGCAAGCAGTGAGTCAAAACAGAAAGTTCAACAGGGAAGCCCAGTAGAAGATCTGGAGAAAATATCTATTAGTTTTATGACAGATTTTAGATCAAGACCATTAGTTTGAATTATATTAAACTTGACCATAGTATCTGCATTTCAAGGTTCTAGAAAATATGTATTTTAAGACCAATTTATACTACCCAGCTAGTATGATGATGAGTACCAAGAGAAATGATAAAATGCCATCAAGAAAGCAAGTTCAAAAGTTACTGAATGGGGAACACATTTCTAGGCACATGAATATACAGTTGTGGCTGTTTATTCATTGAAAAATCCAAGCTTTCCACCACGTATTGCTTAGCACTGAAAGCTTTCTGGGTACTCATTCATGCTAATTTTCAATAATGTAATAAATACACAATTGATAGTGCATGGTGAACAATCAGGAGAGCTCTCTGGCAACAAACAAGATCAATCCCAACCATTTGTCCCACATATTCATCATGCTAAAAATTTAACTGTATAACAAACATCCTCTTAAATATCAGTATAGCTTGACAGTTAAAACACTCACTTCTCTTCATGAATAGAAGTATTATTGACGAAAGGAATTTCTTCCTTGTCTGACTTCCCCAGGATCAGATTTTGTTTCTCCAAGTTTATCACACACTAAGAAATAAAGATTAATGAAATACATTAGAAAATAATTAAAATTACTTGAGTAAAAAGGATAAAGATGTGCAAAAGGAAGAAGACCAAGAAAAGAGAAGTTTACCTTCAGATATTTCAGTGTCTGTAATCCCAGGGAGAAGCTTTTCTCATTACCTTCTGGAAAAAAAAATACAAAGGCTATTCAGAAAGATGCATTTTTTTAAAAAAAAGCTGTATAGGAGTTCTGTTGCTATGAAGCACATTAAGGATATGTAATATTGTTACTTTTTTCAATTGCTCCTCTCCACTGGATGTCCAGAATGTCTTCTTGTAGAAGTACACTCCAGGTACCACCGAAACAGTGGCATAGTTTTGTAATTTTTTATTCTCCAAATTTTGAAAAAAATTAGCTTAGAATTTTCCAAAACAAAAAAAGATGAAACTCTCATGTCTCATTATCAATTACATATTTGACTCACTGGCTATGTCCTTGTGATCCTTGGAAGTTAAAATATAATATAAATTGAAAATGTGTTCTCCACCTGCAATAGATTGTTCCTACTGTATTACAGGTAGTTCTCAACTTATGACAATTGAGCTCAAAATTTATGTTGCTAAGTGAGAAATTTGTTAAATGAGTTTTGCCCCATTTTATGACTTTTCTTGTGACATTTGTTAACTGAACCACTATAATTGTTATATTAGTAACACTGTTGTTAAGTGAATCTGCTTTTTCCATTGATTTTGCTTGTCAAAAGGTGATCACATGACCCTGGGACATTGCAACCATCATAAATGTGAATCAGTTGTCAAGTATCTGAATATAAATCACATGACCATGGGGATGCTACAATAGTCATGAGTGTGAAAAATAGTCGTAAGTCACTTTTTTCAGTTCTGCTGTAACTTCGAATGGTCGTTAAATGAAGTAGAGAACTGTACATATCTGTGGAACATGCATGTTCCACTACTACCAAACAAAAGTTTGTGTTGCAAAATTCTATACAACCAATATAATCAGGAGTTATTGTTACTAAAATTCAGAGCTGCCCAATTCTAGAACAACTCTGGCAGCTTACAGTTAAAAGACAGAAAACACCAAGGAAAAAAAACCTACGTCCAGGCAAACTGCACTCTGTGTACTATAACACACAGTCAACAGAGGTCCACAACCACCTGTAGGCCTGACAGAACAGCTCCTTTGTAAAAGATTACCAGAACATCACCTGGGTGAAAATCACACAAATCTTTGGGGGATATAATTCCAGAGGGCAATTATAGGGGGGGGGGAGCGGGAATTGGTTTATCATTCATGGTTCTAAAAGTTTACTGATGAAAGGCTTGGCTATAGGCCATGTGTCTATAAACACTTACCAGCCACAACAACTGCAGAACAATCTACATGGATAGTCCCCATTATAAGAGGCAGATGTTCCAGATGACCAATTGCTTTCATATTATGTGGCAATGAAATCTTCTCACCTTCTGCTTTGCAGGTTTTCATATGCTCTTTTAGCCTGAAGATGGAAATAAAACAACTCTGCTAATATCAGAAGTAGGTTCATTTTAGGGAGAAGGTGTGATGGAATATGTAGAGAAGCAGTGGGGAAGTTTTGGCAACATGGAGTTTTCCCAGAGAGAGGCCTAGATTAAGAGTCTATACAGTCCCAAACTGGAAGGGGGGGGGAGATTCAGGGTAGCCACACCCTAGAGTCTCTCAGGATATATCTAGCAGCTCATAACGTTATAGCTTTAGATGGGCAAGATTCGGGTCATTAGGTGTAAATAATTGAATTCGATTGGATTTCATTGGGTCCTCTGTAACCTTGGGCCTGACAGGAGGGTAATATATGTTGCACTGTGTATACTAACCCTAAAAATGCCAGTCTAACCCAATATCTATTTGAAGTCCAAAGTCAGTCAGTCAGTCCTTCCTTCTTTTTCTTTCTTCCTTCTTTCTCCCTTCTTTCTCTTTTTTTCCTTTTCTTCTTTCTTCTCTCTCTCTCTCTCTCTCTCTCTCTCTCTCTCTCTCTCTCTCTCTCTCTTCTTCTACTGTGAATAAAATATTACTACAACATGCATGCCTGCTTCCCCAAGATAAAGGTTGTTCAGCACTAGTCAGCTCTTTCAGGCTGGGTATAATTCACATAGTCTTCCTGGCCATGGCCATGTAGCTTTCTTGCAAGCAGCAAAAAAAAAAAAAAAAAGGTTTGTCATTTCCTTCTTTTGAGATGCCCAAAGCTTAGGTATTTCCTAATGGTTTTCCCACCTTGCTTAGTTCCTTAGTGCCAGACAGCTGACTGAATGGCAAGAAGATGTAATTTCTTTTCCTGAACTCTCTAAGAGTACTAACAAAGAAAGAAAAATAATTCTAATTTCACCTAATGAAAGTGAGAAAGCAGAATTGGTAATAAAGGAAGAGATTACCGGTATATAAAATTACTATTGATTATATAAAGTTGTATGGCTAAATATTGTTTTACAAACTAAAATTGAGAAAATTATGTTTAAAAATGTTGAAACAAAGCAAAAGAGTTAGTGATGTAATTGCATCTCCCACAATATGGTTTAGATATGGTGTCTAATCAACATACACTGAGAAAAGAGAATCTGAAATATTGAATTACAAGACCATTTTTTGGAGCATCTGTTCGCTTCAGTTCATGATTTTTAAGCCACTTTTTTACAGGGAAGGACAGCAAGGATGTTTGTGCTAAAAAGCAGATTGTGCTATTCTGCCTTCATGAAAAATAGGGAAAAAAATAGTTAAGATAATTTTAACAATTGGCAAACCTTTTATATTTTGCTAATACACGATGTTCTATTGCTCTGTCGAGTATCAAATGTGAATCATGGAGCCACTTTTAGTTTTTGACCTTTTTGTTGTTCCCTTACATAAGGGATATACAATCTGTGGTCTTCCAAGTGGCTCCTGATAGTCCTAGGTATGATTCCCAAAGCCTCCCCCCTCATCGCCAAAGTATAATTTTTAACATGACAGAAAAATAAAAAAAGCAAATTTAATTTTTGTATTTTTGGAATGAGGTCCCCAGCATCCCACTTCAAGTGTGGCCCTCAATTAAAAAACCAGTGCCTCCCTCTGAATCAAAATTGTATCCATAGGTTTATCATCAAAGAGATTTATTTCAAGGATTTCCATATTATTTACTTATAAATTGTTTTTCCTTTTCTTTTTATAGATTTATTTTTGCGAAACTTATATACCACCTTTTTTTCTAGGTTACAAGGCAATTTACACAGCGATCTTCCTTTATTTTAGTCCCATAACAGCCCTGCAAGCTAAGCCAAAACAGGGTGACTGGCCTAAAGTCACCCACTGAATTTCTGTGGCTGAGAATGGATTTCTACCTTGACTCTTTAATGCTACTCTAATATTTTAACCATCATTAACATACTGTCTATCTTGGGCATTTTTGCACCTTCCCCTGTTCATGTGTGCTCTGATCTTATTTTAGAACAGCTGATATATGTGAAGTTTCTGAGTGTGAAGATTTTCAACTGAAAATTTAACCTTGCCCTCTTCCGCTAAATTCATGCAATACATAACACAATGCAAACCAAAGCCCCAGTGTATAAGAAATAGACAAGAATGGGATGTGTAGAAAGTTAGTTTTTTACAATTGATCTAAAAATGTTATCAGTTGTTGATGGGGAACAATTAGTAGTATTCAGAACACAGCCAGGTTGGTGTAGTGATGGAGGTATCAGGCTAAGAATCAGGAGACCATAAGTTCTAATCCTGCCTTATGCATGAAGCCAGCTGGGTGACCTTGGACCAGTACCTCTTTTCTCAGCCCTTCGAAGAAGGCAATGGCAGCAAACCACTTCTGAAAAAGCTTGCCAAGAAAACTGCAGGGACTAGGTCAGGCAGTTGCTAGGAATCAAGACTCAAAAGCAGAAAAAAGAATAAAAATAAAAAAAGTGACTCAGAATAGCAACTTATTAGGAATATGTATAATAGCAGCATTTGGGGGGGGGGAGACACAATACAATGTAAAGGTCAGTACAAAGGGAAACAGAAATCCATTGTCACATAGGGTAAGAATTTCAACAGATGTACCTTCACATAGGAATACAGTAGAATCTTGATTTCAAGGGCAATTTGTGGGAAGAGCTGTCTATAAAATCTGAACATCTGCTAAATTGATGTCATTTTATGTCATCTGTGTAAATAGCATGATTTATAATAAACCCCTCAACTTAATAGACATTAGTAAATTAAATGGGGTGAAGTCTGAACGTGTCCACCGTACAGTATCTGGCTCGTTAAAATAGAATAGAATAGATGGAATAGAATTTTTTATTGGCCAAATGTGATTGGACACACAAGGAATTTGTCTTGGTGCATATGCTCTCAGTGTACATAAAAGAAAAGATAAGTTCGATAAAATGAGGTTTTACTGAAATAAAGAAAACAGTACCTGCACAATTCTTTCTACATGTAAAATCTCAGAAATCTTCTACTCTCCTACTGATTCTGGACCCAGAGCAGGACAAATGTTTTTCTGCCAAAGGTGCAGGAAATTTCAGCGCAGCAAATTTAATTGGAAATGCATTCTATACTAGTAGTAGGCAGGCCCAGCATCTTATTCTATTTTACTTTATTAGTACTTTTCTTTGTAGACCACAGGAATGAAGGAAGAAATCTTAACTGTAGCAATCATAAAAAAAATAAACCTCAGCAATCTTGCTAAGTATAGATTAGGTGACTTGTGTATCAGATAGATCTACAGTATATATGAAGATTATTATCTTACAAAACCTTTTTCTTCATAAATCCACAGTAACTTGTAGGTTTTTAATATTTACACATCAGCTGTTTTGTAATCTTCTCTAGAATCTTCCAATGTACTGGTATTGAATTGGCTGACCTGTGGCTCCCTGGCTCCTCTTTCCCCCCTATTTTTGGTAAGAATGACATTGGCCAGTACCTAGGATTTCACCCCAGATTCTCAAAAGCAAGAAATGGAAGATCAGCCAAACCAAGAAATCAAGCTTCTTCAATATCATAGCATGTAAAACAATTGGCCTTGTCTGTCTGAACTCATATAAGGTCATTAAGTATTACCTTCTTTATATTTTCTGTCAAGGCTAAAATCCTTCTATTCACAATTGTCCATTAGGACATATATCCTTCAAGATGACTGAGCCAAAGTAGGAATTGAATAGTTCTTTTCATTATATATTAGCATTTCATCATCTTCACTGAGCAGCTGATAAACCATTTTTCCTTACTTTTATTTTGAATATATTGATGAAGCATTTTTTATTCTTTGCATCGTCTGTTAGTTTCATTTTATTTGGTGATTTTACTTTCTTGACACCATCTGTACAAATCCATCTGTACAAATCCAAGTTAACTTTATTATTTTTTGTTTCCAATTCCTCTTTCCACATATTATAAAAGTCCTTTTTTCCCTCCCGGGTTATTAATGTTTTTCTAATTTTTTACCAGCTCGCACCCATTTCTCTTGTGGCTGAATTTTATTTAGCACTGATCTAAATTTATTAAAATATGATTTTAGTCCAACATACAGTACATGGCATAGAACCATGATTACTTGAGGAGCACCTGTCTCTCATACTACGGTATCTGCCCAGCTGATTCAATCTTGTAGGGTTGGCAAACTTTGGGTCCATTCAACAATGTCATCTATCAGGGACTCTGTAAGTGTACCTTCTCTGTAGCAGGACCTGCACTCTGGAATAAGATTCCCCTCAAGATCTGGGTGGCACCCACCCTGTAGTTTAGAAAGGCCTTACAACCTGGATCCCTGCCCAAACCTTTGGTGAGGGAGAGTGAAGATCCCTTGCTTTATTCCTGTCTAATCTATTCTTCTCACCATCTTTATCCCCTTTTTAAAATCTGTTTTTGTATTTTCTTTTAGTTGTGAGCCACCCAGAGTAATTGGGAATTAGATGATAGAAAATTAATAATTAAAGATATTCATATATACTCAGGTTTAGGTGATCTTAAAATAAAGAGTACCATTATTTTATTATTAGTCCTCTTCCCCAATTCATTTCACTTTGTTAAGTTTTGTTTATTCAGCTTAAGCAAGATTAGCTGATCTGTCTGTTACTTAATTAACCTTCTAAATGGAAGAAAGCTAATAGCAAGAGAAGTCAGACATTTTCTGGAAAGATATGCAACACAGAATTTACCTCCCCTATGATATGAGGTCATTCTATTCCTTCCTGAGTTTGGAGAAGATTCATAATGTGCTTTTAGAAAACTTTGCCCACTTTTTTTTCTTGGCTGGAAAATGTACACTAGATATCAACAACTATATTGTTTTCATTCCCTCTTCTATTTCTTGTAAATCAAATGGTCAACAATGATACCAGATTCATTCCCCAAATAACCAAATATTCTATTTTTGCTCTGCTTCTTTTGAACAAGTTACATCTTCCAATTTCTGCATTCTAATTTTAATCACGAGAAGTATTCCAATAGATCTCAGTGATACCAGCAACATCATATTTCCCCTCATGTAGTAACAGTTCAACCACATCTTATTTTTTTTATACTTTGAGCATCAGCGGGCGGTGAGATGATTCAGCAGTTAAGACACTTGTTGGCTGGAAAGCTGATAGCCTGGGTTCAAAACCCGAGCACTGCACAGTGGGGTGAGCACCCGTTTCGCTTAGTTCCTGCCCATCTAGCAGTTCAAAAGCATGCAAATGCAAGTAGATAAATAGGTACCATTTCAGTGGGGAAGAAACAGCGTTCCACAATATCATGCTGGCCACATGACCACGGAAATATCTTTGGACAGCGCTGACTCATGGCCTCAAACAGAGAAGAGCACTGCCCCTTATAGTCAGCAATTACTACCGGTAGTGGAGTAAAATCTGCAGTGATTCCTTTCCTTTCCTCCTGAGCATCAGTGCATGCATAAAAACCACTAATATTGCAATGCTGACATTCTTCCCTATTTTTATTAACCGATTTAAAAGATAGTTACTCTCCCCCTTACTCTTACGTTCACAATTCCTTATCTGAAAATCTTATTTCTGGAAATTCATCTTCAATTTTCACAATATTTATCAAACTCATTACACCTCATCCAAACATATTTTCTCCAGACCTTATAAGATGTAACCTATTTCGTGCAGCAATCACAGAGATACTACTTTCAAGTGCAAGGTGATATAGTTGCAGCTGCTGTTGATAGTACACATACAAAAAAGGACAAGATAATGACTTTTAATGACTTTATTCTTAATAATACATTTTACCTAGATACAATTTCTAGGTTGTATCATATCTCAAGACCTAAAATGGTCACCTAACATCAAAAACGTCATCAAAAAAGCACAACAAAGAATGTTCTTTC
>QLTV01000972.1:4208299-4240432 GCA_003457575.1 Thermophis baileyi
CCATTGAGGACCTGTATACTGCATGAGTCAAAAAGAGGGCTGTGAAAATATTTAGAGACCCCCCGCATCCTGGACACAAACGGTTTCAACTCCTACCCTCAAAACGACGCTATAGAGCACTGCACACCAGAACAACTAGACACAAGAACAGTTTTTTCCCGAACGCCATCACTCTGCTAAACAAATAATTCCCTCACCACTGTCAAACTATTCACTAAGGCTTCATAACTATTACTATTAGTCTTCTCATCGTTCCTATCACCCATCTCCTCCCACTTATGACTGTATGACTGTAACTTGTTGCTTGTATCCTTACGATTTATATTAATATTGATTGTTTCCTGATTGCTTATTTGTACCCTATGACAATCATTAAGTGTTGTACCTTATGATTCTTGACGAATGTTATCTTGTCTTTTTATGTACACTGAGAGCATATGCACCAAAGGCAAATTCCTTGTGTGTCCAATCACACTTGGCCAATAAAGAATTCAATTCTATTCTATTCTATTCTATTCTATTCTATTCTATTCTATTCTATTCTATTCTATACATGTTTAAAATAGTTGAATATCAATATTTAATTGAAAGATGACCTTTAGCACAATCTTTCTCTTCACTTTCTTTTATTGGAATGACAGTGAATGGGTAAGCAATTCGTGAATCAGAACAAAATATTCCTGAAGGCAATCACTATTGTTTGCTGTTCCCACTGAAAACTATCTAAAAAAGCTATTAGTCTGAAAGCAATAATTCTTTTTTGTTCCATGAGAACCTGTTTTCATTTGTAACATCTTTAAGGTACTCTTCTTCTGTTCCCTTCTGCTAGATGACTCATTCATGACTGATTCATGACCTATGCAGAGATGAGCCAGTGCTAAAGGCACTTTGATGCTGCTTCTTTAAAGGATCTATTTTTCTGTCTATTCATGGTATCATTAAAAAGTTCCTTTTTCAAATGTACCCAGCATCTCTTTTCTTTTTGCTCCAGCTTCTTAAATATAATACTACAGGAAGTCCTCCAGGTACGACCACAATTGAGCCCAAAATTTATGTTGCTAAGTGAAACATTTAAGTGAGTTAGTCCCATTTTACGTGTTTTCTTGCACATTTGTTAAGTGAATCACTGCAGTTGTTAAATTAGTAACACTATTGTTAAGTGAATCTGGCTTCTCTATTGACTTTGCTTGTCAGGTCACAAAATGGGATCACATGACCCTGGGACACTGCAACCGTCGTAAATGTGAGTCAGTTGTTAAGCATCCAAATGTAAATGATGTGTCCATGGGGATGCTGCAACGGTCATAAGTGTGAAAAATGGTCATAAGTCATTTTTTTCAGTGCCGTAACTTTGACAGTCACTAAGTGAACTGTTGTAAGTCAAGGACCCAGATTGTTGGGGGCAATATGCTGACTCTGTGAACCGCTTAGAGAGGGCTGTAAAGCACTGTAAAGCGGTATATAAGTCTAAGTGCTATTGCTATTGCTATTGCTATTGCTACCTGTATTGCAATTCAAAAAACTTAAATCACTAATTTTCTTTGCTTCTGCTGTAATTTCTGAATATTCTGAAGGATGTACTTCTTTTTATCTACGTATGTCCATTGCAGTTATGCCATCTCAGAGGGGTTATGCCCTAACCCTAACCCGTTACAGCATCCCTTTGATCATGTGATCAAAATTCGGAGGCTTGGCAACTGGTTCATATTGATGACAGTTGCGGTGTCCCAGGGTCCTGTGATCCCCTTTTGCGACCTTCTGACAAGCAGTTAATGGGGGAGCCAGATTCACTTAGCAATCATGTTACTAACTTAACAACTGTGGCAAGAAAGGTCGTAAAATGGGGGAAAATTCACTTAACATCTGTCTCACTTAGCAACAGAAATCTTGGGCGCAATTGTGGTGGTAAGTTGAGGACTATCTATATTTATTATTTTTGCCATTATAAATTGCCCAGAATCTTATGGATTTGGGAGGCTTCTAAATTATATAAATGAATATATACATACATGCATATATATTGACTGTGCTGTGCTGTTGCTATTTTTATAAAGAAATTAAACAGGAAATCTATGCTTATCAATTTAAGTCTAACAAACTACCAATAGATTCTGATTTATTTCCCCGTCCATCTTTATCCCAGATTGTACAATTAAGTGAATCTGGAAAATAGATTTTATGGCTAAATTAAATTAGAACTTGGCTTTTACATATGTAACTCTCATAACTGACTTCTTCTTAATTAGGCTATATGTATTTGAGTCAATTTTACATCACAGAGTACTGGAGTTTCACCTGCTGAAAACACTTTGATACAGAAAGCTTGCTTTACATTCTGAAATGTTATATCTTATGAAGTTATAGAAAACCAGGTCCACAAGATGCTACAACCTCCACACCATACCCTACTTAATTTTTTTATAAGTACTACATGCATTCCCACTTCATACAAATCTAGAGAATTTCAGAACAAAGGAGGATAGGCATACTATGCCATGTAAATAGGGTTTTGTGAACATCATTTATTCTTAAAATAAAAAAGTGGAAACAATAACAGTAATAGTAATGGGTAACTGCAACAGGGTTAGGAAAGATCTAGTAAAAAGAAAAATCTGAGAGATATGCCTGCAATGAGGGACTTTCTAAGCAACATTCACTGTAAAATGGATTAAACAGAGCACATCACAAGACAATCATTTCTATAAAGTATGTACTCAGAAAAAGCAGAAAGAGAAAACAATGTAAAATCACAATAGAAAACAGGAATTACAGAAATGAATGCTACCCTACCCTACTGTGATGCTGAAAAGTGCAGACTTGAAAGGGAAATTATGCATAAAGTGCAGTATAACATGTCACTTTAAGTTTCAAATAGGTTCCATTTAATAGGAGAAATGGATTTCTCCTGCGCAATTAAAGCATAGGATTTTTTTTTTTTAGAAAACTTGACAGTATTATGCAGTCTCATGCAATAGAATAGCTTTAGAAGAGACAACAGATCAAGAAAAAAAGATTGTGGATAATGAAGAAAATCCTTAAGAATTAGTGTTAATTAAAACTTTGTATACCCAGGAATGCTAAATGGAAATATGGGCATACCATAAATTTTAATTTTAAAAGTTGAAAGAGTCACTACTGTATTTATCACTTCAAGGGAGAAAAAAACCAGGCAATTTTTACATTTCAATTCATTTCCCCCTTAAAACTAGAGAATGTAACACTTTGAGAAAAACATCATCTGTGTTTTCAGGAATAAATCAGTCATGTTGATAGCTGTGCAAAAGGAGACACCCACAACCAAAGAGTGGTGGTAAAACTAGTAATTAAGCCAGGCGAACCTCACATTTTGAAGTTTCCTGTTGTAACAATAGATTAGACAATGTAAAGTGCTTTTGTTGAATTTTTCATTGAATTTCTAACTTACAATTACTTCTTTTTTACAGTAATCAAACTACAAACATCTTTCCTTTTTTTATAAAAGGAAAACAATTAAGGCAATGTCATGCATCCCAGCACCAGTTTCCTTATCTAAGCATGGGATGGAACTGAAGTATGTTCTATGCTACCCTTCTGAATAGTAAGTATTTCTGACTGAGATACATGACTAAAGAAATGATTTGCATATGGTAAGGACTACACTCAATGTTCTTCTTCCCGACACCATTATTATTCCCTCCTCAATAAATATAAGCTGTAATTTCTTTGATGGAACAGCACAAAGTCTCTAAGCCTATATGAGTTTTAAATTAAATATTAACCCCAGGAGTTTGGGGGTTAAACCTTCTGTGATTCAGTGTGAAATTTTGCTATCTAAGACCCAATTTATGAGCTTGTCTGTCACAATTCACTGGTATGAAACATCTATTTGTTATGAGATTCAAAACTTCAGTTCTCAAATGTTCTGGGACTCTCTCCTCTAACCAAATATTACTGAAGGGAGCTCATGTACAAATAAAGACACAATTAGGAGAAGGAAGAGAGCACAGTTTTTAGAGGTCAAATCCTATGTGTCAAGGATACAGAATGTGAAAGCCCAAGAGCCTTATGCAACCCTCCAAAACCTTGGTAGAGCCACAGAATGCTCCAAAATTTGCCTTCATATTGTAATGGACAACATGATTAAATATATTTTAATTAATTTTATTATGTTTATATTCAAATTATATATTTAAAATCTTGGCCCTACTCTCCTTTTGAATGCAGCCCCAGCAAATGAAGCAAAGTCTAGTATGGCCCTCAACACCCCACCAAGACATTAGTGCTATATACTACTAATAAATAAAAACTGGTAGTTGGAGAAGGTAACAAAATGTGAAAAAATAAAACATATTTTGGAAAAAAAAAAATTAAAGGGGGATTGAAAATACTACTGAATATACCCAGTAATCAAATAATCATAGATCCAGTGGGTGGAGGAATAGAATGAAATGTCTTGAAGAAGGATATGGCTGGAATGCAACACAACATTTTGTGACAAGTCCTAAAAGCCAACATTACATAAAGTAGCAGGATGGTTTCAAGGGCTGCTCTTGCAATGTCTTTAGCTAGTGTTGTTCAGAGAAACTATATATGTTCCAACTAAATAAGGTTTTTAAATAATGTATCAAATCAATCCTCACTTCAGAGAAGACCCTATATAAAAATGGAGTAAAAGAATCTAACTACTATATTAATAATCAAAATAATCTATAATCAATACTCTGCATTTTATCATGCCTACTTCTCACTTTAGCTAACAAGTAGCACTTCTGAGGTGGTTTACTGGCTCAATCCAATAAAACAATAAAAATATGGTTATGGTTTATTATTTTGTCATTCTCAACAGCTTGCTCCACAAGCTCAAATTTTTGACAGTATGAAAATAGACATCATTTTCCCTAATTTCCTGCCAAACAGCTGTGAAAGGCCTGATTACAAAGTCCAGGTTAATATATGGCTTCCCTCGTTCCAACAGCTCCATCCCATATAGCTAACTAGGACAGATATATGAAGAGGCACCTGGAGGGTCAAAAGTGGTCCATCCCTGTGCTGAAACAAGGGAAGCCTCACCCTGCTTTCCAGTCCTGCGTCAGAAATATACAGAAATAAAAGTGCCAGCTACTCTGTGGGAAGTAATACTAACTTACTGTGTAAAACTCCTACTAAATGTATAATGATGACTTTGGGTAATGAGACTGTAAATTGCTCAACAGTGCTCAGTTCATTACAGGCACAACCACTGAGAGCTACAGTGTTATATAAATAAGTCGTTACAGTTACAAAAACCTGGCATTTATTTTCTCAGCAATCAGTGTGGGATGGCCCCTGGGCTGTAAATTGTTATTGCTAAAATAATCGTTTCATGGTCACCAGACTAAGAATTATCAAGGCTATTTGAGAAACAGGAAAAAAAAAATAGACCAAATTACCATTGGGATAAAATTCTTTTAAACTTATACGCATTAAGAATTGGTTTGAAAGACAGATTCTCATTTAGCTGTTTCAGCCTGTTTTTAGGGAGATTTTTATACCAGTTCAGGAATTTGCAAACACTGTTTAACAAAAGATGATAGTAAAGGAACAATAACAAAAGCTATCTATCTATCTATGTTTACTAGATGCTTCTTTCAAGATCATTACACTATGACAGAAAGAGAGGTGCTACGGATGCCCAAAGAAATGTTGCTTGGAGTCAGAATATTTGATTCAGTACTATTACTAATAATAGTTCTGTAATTTACTCCATAATTTTCTTTTCTCCCTTTCTGCAGTAGCAAATTCTTAGCTTAGCTTGCAACTTCAAAGGTAACCTTAGAACCTAAATCTGTAACTGAGCAGTGCAACCAATAATGAGCTAAGCTTGTAAGAGCAAGAGAATTTAATTGCTGTACATCAATTGCTACAGCCCACAAAGAGTATTGCTTACCCTAATCTCTCCAGACACGCAGAAGAAATTATATTGCGTTGGCATCCAGTATCAACCACAACTTGCAATTCCTTCCCATTACACTGTAGAGAGAAAGATAGCATTTTTGCAAAATATCAGCTGATGGTAAGTGAATGATCTGTATTTCTATTGTTTTTTGATACAGTTTTAGACAAAAAGTTCTATCTCCATTCCCACCCTTAAGCATTTGGGACACAATAGCTGTGTTCACATAGACCCTTAGCCACACTTGACTTAACTAAGGGTTATTCAGTTTTTCCAGAAAACTTAATACAACAAAGTACCATAAATTAACAGCAGCGGGCTGAAGTTGCACAAAATGCTTGAATAAAGTATAGTTGAATAATTTGTGGTCCAGTGGATCATACAAACCCAGTCTTTGGAGTTCTTTGATTTTTATACTGCTTTTTATTTAGGAGCTCAAGGAAGCACCAACAGCTCACAACAACTGTGACATAATGAGAATATAATTCACAGGGCTGACTCGGGTGGGATTCTACAGGTTCGGACCGGTTCGGGCGAACTGGATGCTCCGACAATCAGCTGGGATTGAACCGGTTCGCTCTGACGATCAGGTGGGCCCGCCCGCCTGCCCCTGCACTTTACTGACCTATATCTTCTCAGCTGATTCGCGCGGCAGAGCAGATTGCCGTGCCTCAGTTGTGTTTCTGCCCAGCAGTAACGCAGAAGGTAAGTTTTCGTAAAACTGTGCACGTGTGTGTAGTGCGCATCAGGCGTGTGCACGTGCAAAGCGCGCATGCAAAGCGCACGATCACCGAACCGGTTGTTAAACCGGCAGGATCCCACCACTGGGCTGATTTATTGGGTTCTTGATGTTCTCTGAGCTTGCATCTTTTCCTGTGCACCTAGCCTGATTATATTACCTTGCAGGGAGAGAAGCACGCTAAGGGAACACCAAGAAACAAACATTGTAACAACTCTGTGACATAAGTTGAGCAAAGAGACAATGACTCACCCAAAGCCCACCCAATGAACTAATATTATTAAGAGTGGTTTCCAAGTTAAAATGTATTTCATATATTAAAGCTCAAAATCTTGTTATGTAGCCATGCTATTTTTGGAACTATTAGATGGGAAAACAAAATGGAGAAATTTTAAGAAGTCAAATGCTGTTAGACAGTGGGCTGTATATAATCTATGTGAAAAATGTTTGCTAAAAAAAAGTTGGGATGTATATGAAAGTGTACTTATGCCCCCTTTTTATATGGAAGTGGGGGTTGGATATGTCAGAAAAAAACATAACACGATGAATGCACTGGGAACGGGATATTTAAGAAATTCATGATGCATGAATGTTACCATGGATGTTTTATTGTTCCTTGAAGTGGAAATTATATATTTTTGCTGTAAACTGTTAGTCAATTCCCTGAAACCAGCCATATGCAAGTTTAATAAGTATATGTATGTTGAAATGTTGAAATGTTTTGTTCATAAGAGATAACAAATGAGAATTGAATTGCAAAACAAATATATGAAGGAACAATGAATGAGTTGAGCAAAAGGGGAAAATAGTAAAATCACCATGGTTTGACGGCGTTAATAAAATCCTGAAAAAAGGAAAGGTAAGAAGTTTCAAAAGCAAAAGGCCATATATCAAATAGAATGTAAACTCGGTGAAAGCAAAGATGGTTTGTAAAATCAGAAAAGTACGGAGAAACACAGTAAATAGTGTGGAAGTAAACTAGATTTAACCAGATTTTATTTTCTCTTACTTCTTTCCTTTCCTTTGCATGCTATCATTTATTATTTTTCTGTGCTGTGCACAATAATGTTTACCAAAGGAGAACAGAATGATATGTATTTTATTGAAGTAAGACTGGGTCACATGACATACACAAGATTAAAATGCAATTGCCTAATATGTCCTCAATGAATTGTGTAAACTCAGCCAGTTTAATTAATTTGCAGGCAATTGGGTTGAGTCAATGTTTTGTCTAGTGAAGGATCTCATTAGATATTGCTCAGAACATGGGGAATAACTCCAGGGCTTTCGGACAGAAGCTGAGCTATTGGAAGTGATTCCCATGATAACAGTTAATCAGAGGAATAGCTGTGTTAGTTGTAACACAAATCACATAGGCTACATTTGTGTCACTCCTAAGCCAAAGAACATAGCTCTCAACTTCCCCCTCATGTCTTCCCTGTGGATGGGTTCCAGAATGAATCTGAAAGCTCGGAAGACAAAACCTCTGCTCCTAGTGACCGACCCAGATTAGATCCTGCAACATTATCCTGGGACACGTATATCACCTTCATTCATGACTTTCAACTCTGATGTTTAATCCAAACAAGATACAGGCAGCCCTCAACTTTATCCTCAGATTTGAGGAGGCCTGGAGCAGAGTGCTCTTGAGTCTTGTTCTGGAAAGTTCTACTACTTCAGATGTAGGAATACAGAACCTTTTGAAAGTAAAGGAAGTGGACTAATGGATCTCCTGCAGGACACAAAAAGCTTACCTGGCAGCAGATGAGAATGAGGTCCTCTTCCTCTGTCTTGGGGGGACTATCCAGTTTCATTTGATTCAGTTTATTTGTCTGAGCTGAAAGATCATTTTTCTGAGAGCACGTCCCTCGGCTGTGCCGCAATCTTGACATATTTGTTTCCACAAGGCGTCTCTGCAAAATGTTGTGTGGTTGCTTAAAAAAAATTCAGGGCATGGGAGAAAACACAGGTAAAGCAAAGCCAGATTGTAGCACTTGGCAGTCATTTAAAGTTTCAAAGATCCAATGTTTAAAAATCTATGTAGCAATCAAAAACACTCCATTAGGTACCAATCAGTAGTGATTAATTAATAATGGATTGTTGTCAGCATCTGAATTTAAGTTGTATTTTATATAGACAAAGCAGCAACCATTACATTTATACTGTAATAGTCAAGTAAAAACATTTGTGCCTAAGTCAGTTATGACCCAATTTTCAATACACAAATCTAATTCATTTACCACATCACCATAATTTAATTTATCCCTGTTTTAGTATATATCCCATTAGAGGGAGTAAATGGCCCAAGATCATCCAGCTGGCTATGTGCCTAAGGTAGGAGTAGAAGTCGCAGCCTTCTGGTTTCTACTGGTGTGCCCTTTTAACCATTACACTAAACTGGGTCTCAGCTTGGCACAAAAAGAATTTCAGATAGTGTTGCTGCTTTTGCACCTTAGCCTGATAAGCTGCTACACCTTCATAAATGTTTTTCTTTCCAAAAATACCATTCAGGGACACTGGAAAGGCTCTTAGTTCAACGGTTATCATGTTTTGCAGGAAAAAGGATCTTATGTTCAAGACATAATGCCATGTCTGAGAAATAAATCCATCTGAAATGCTACAAATTTGCTGACACTGTGGACTAGAAGAGTTGAAGCTTCTAACTCCCATTAAACTGGGCCATTCAGAGTGAATTATGCAATCTGTTGCTAAAAATATAGAGGACACTGCCATCAGCCAATCAGAAGCAAATATCATGACTCAGTGGCCAGCCCGAGCTAAAACAACATAAATGGAATACATAGCTATCCCTGCCCCTTCCCATGTTTTCAGTACATGCGCTGTGCTATATCTGGCTGTTTTGGGGATGAGAGGGATGAAGGAGAGGAAAACTCCCTGACAATCCAAGTCTTCACGTATAAACCTATATATCTACTAAAATTTGTGATGATGGCATGACATTGTCCTTTTTCCTTTGTACTAAGAAGAGAGACTGGAAAATGGAAGGAGACCAACACATCCTGGTTATATGAACAGAGAAAATCAAAGCAGGCACTTTTCTACAAAAACTAGAAAATGATTAGAATTATTAAGTTTGCCGATAAGGTTGCCTGGGAAACTTATTAAAGAATTCTGAGTTCCAAAAATGGGAAGTATAGTGAACAATATTGGAAAATAGTCCCTGCAAATAGGAAAATAACCCCTTGCCAAGCCCCACAGAGGTCCAGTGTTGTAAACGGCAGAAAAGAAGTTGTGTTAGAGCAGAGCTGAAAGAAAATCAGCTCAGTTGCAAAAGGATGATATTGAGTGATCAGACAACCATTTGTCTGAAATGATATAGGGTTTCCTGCCTGAATTGGAGGTTGGACTAGAAGACCTCCAAGGTCCCTTCCAACTCTGTTATTCTAATTCTAATATTGAAATGGGAATGGGGGTCTTCCTGCTTTCCCATAAGATTGGTTTCCTGTAGCTATATGTTTGTTCCTACTATGAAAAACAGCCTGTTATTTATTTAATTTAAATCCTCCCTTTTTTATTTTGTAACTCAAGGCAGCAGCGAAAATACATAATGCTCCTTCCTCCTCTCATTTTCTTGAGGACCACAACTCTGTGAAGTGGGTTGCACTGAGAGACAGTGATGGCCCAAGGTCACCCAGCTGGCTTTCATGCCTAAGACAGGACTAGAACTCAGTCTCCTGGTTTCTAGCCTGATGTCTTAACCACTAGACCAAAGTGGCTCTACCTAACTTATATGACCTGAACAAGAATAGCATTATGATGCTAAAGTCAGGGGTGGGCTGCTGGGGGTTCGCGAGAACCTCTAGCTAAGATTCTGTGCAGTTCGGAGAACCCCCAAATCCCACTCCTGGCTGGCCCCGCCCACTCCTCCCCTCCCAGGAGTCCCTACACGGCCCGTTTTGGATGCAGGTAAGTGCAGGGCGTGCACGGAGGCTCGGGGAGAGGGAAAAACAGGCCTACCGGAAGTTTGGGAGCCTGGGGAGGCCATTTTCACCCTCCCGGAGGCTCGAGGAAAGCCTCCGGAGCCCAGGTAGGGCAAATCCCCACCCGCCGTGGTGCAGGAGGCCGACTAGGCCACGGCCACCATGGCCACACCCACCCAGCAACCGGGCAGAGAACCCTTTGCTAAAATTTTTGAAGCCCACCCCTGGCTAAAGTCATTAACAAGAAACTACAGACTTAATGCAATTTACTTCTAACTATAGCACTTAGCAATAGCACTTAGACTTATATACCGCTTTACAGTGCTTTACAGCACTCTCTAAGCGGTTCACAGAGTCAGCATATTGCCCCCAACAATCTGGGTCCTCATTTTACCCACCTCGGAAGGATGGAAGGCTGAGTCAACCTTGAGCCGGTGAGATTTGAACCGCTGAACTGCTGAACAGTCAGCTGAAGTAGCCTGCAGTACTGCACTCTAACCACTGCGCCACCTCGGCTCTAAAACTCAAACTAAAACTCAAACATACCCTGAAGTAATATATGTACAAACTAGTTGTGCTTTATGTTTTGAATTGTCTGATCTCAACTCAATAGTTCTTTATACCCGGAGACCAAGACATAGGCCACATATGGTAGCCAGCATATCTTTTTGATAGAAATTGATATTTCAAATTGCGTAATGGAGATTAATGGTGATTTTAATAGACGGGTGGAAGTATCTATTAGTTTATGGGAAAGAATAAATATTGTGAAAATGAGTATTACTTCAAGATTGATATATATTCTAAGATGTCTATGTTAATTTTACTTAAATAAACAAACTGCTAAATTAATGATTAACTTTTTTGGAAAGCTCAAACTCCAAGCTTTCCTTGTCAAACATAATATAAAAATCCATATTTAAAAAAATTTGTTCTTTTTCAATGGTATCACTAGGCACACTTGGTAACTTGTATTACCATTCAGTTTTATTGACAATTAAAAAGAAAATATATACTGATAACATGCAGGGCTTGAAAATGGAGTTTCACAAGTTTAAGAAATGTTGATATATTTCTTTTGATTTTAAAATAAAATTAATTCATAAAAATCTTTTTTTCAGGTTTATTAGACTCTTCAAAAGTTGCTTAGAAAGTCTACAGAAAATCTATTTTCCAATGTTGGAGATGTAATATTTTTGAGGTGTTTACATAACTGTCCCTTGTTAACTTATTAACTGGATATTCTTGCTATAGTATTTTTTTTGGAAGAAAATGAAGTTTAAGGATGTCCATGTGTTTCTAAATTATATTTAAACAATTTGTCTATTTATTAAAAATTCTGGATTTATCATGCTCAAAAGGGTGTTTTTTTTAAATGAAATGTGTCAGCTCTCATATTCTGAATTGGTTGTCTATCAATAGAGGAAAAACCAGGTAATGTGATTCCTTGTGGTCAAGATTCAATCTGCTGTTTAAAAACTGAGTTGTAGCAATTTTTCTATAGATGTTATTAGTATTATATTATTTGATTTGGTTTAACTGTTTTTTCTCTTGTTTGTTAGGTTGTTTTGTATGGTGCATCTCTCTCTCTCTCTGTATGAACGTGTATATATACATATACATGCTGTTTTATTTGTATTCACAGGTTTTGCTTTTTTTTCTTGGTGTAATTAATTATTAAAACATATTTTAAAAATAAAAAAAACACCAAGGATCTCATTTCAGGTCCCAGTGCACTCAAGATCCAGCTGTCTAAATTCAATGACAAAGCACAGAATTTCAGAGAATTTCAGTCTTTTCTGTCTCATGATGCTTATATATCTACATCTACCACTGGTAATACACAGAATCAAGCTAGAAGGTCATGACTCCCTTTTCAAATTGTGAACCGCACAAAGGAAATTGGAGAGAGAGAGAGAGAGAGAGAGAGAGAGAGAGAGAGAGAAGAGAAGAGAAGAGAAGAGAAGAGAAGAGAAGAGAAGAGATGGAAAGGAAGGAATGCTTGTCTAATTTGCAGCTGATGCCAAATTAGGGAAATTATGTAATACTCAGAAGGCAAAATCATAATTCAAAACAATGAAATCCTAAAAGATTATGTTTAATCACAGCCCTGCACTAGAAGAAAAATCAAATGTGAAGGTACAGAATTAGGAAGACCTGATCTGATAGCAGTATGTGGAAAAAAGATTGAAGAGTCTCAGTGGACCTTGGCTGAATATGAATAAACAATGCAATGAGGCAGCTACAAAGGTTAATGCATTTTTGACAGAACATTTAATAGAAGGATAACTTTTAGACTGTGAGAGATGACTCCACTGCTGGTATTGGTTAGACCACCCTTGAAAGACTCGCCTCCAATCCTGGACATCATAGTTTAAAAGACATGTGGATAATAAGCTAGATTAGTTTCAGAGATAAAGTTCCAGAAAGACAAGATACATGAAAACAAAACCCTAAGAAGAAAGAGCTGGCTATGTTTACCTTTCAAAAACAAAGATTTAAGGGAGACCTGGCAGCTTCTACAAACTAAAAGACTGCCATATTCAAAATGAAGCAAACCTGAAAGTGAGGCACAGAGATGTGCCAATAGGTTGAAATTAAAAGAGATTCGCGCTGAATAGCTGGATGAATTTCCTGATGTTAAGTGTGGCTTAGAAGTGGAAGAGTCCACCTAGGACACTGATAGACTCCCGTTTGCTAGAGGTTTTCAAACCAGGAGCTGGGTGGTCACCTGTCAAGAGATGATTTAATGGATTTTTGCTTCAGAAGAGGAGTGGACTATATATTCTACAACCTGGAGAATTAGAAAGTCCACATTATTCAAATGAGACATGGGACATATGTGGCCTTCAATAAATAAGCTTCTTCTAAATTTAGTGATCTGCATGTGTATAATTTGCATTGTAATGACGCCTGCCTATTTTCAGCAATGCTTAGTTTTGGGTAAAGACTATAGAAAGATAAGGAACATTCTTCAAGTATCTGAAAGGATATAATACCTCTCAAAGCTTAGTTTGTCTCATCCTACAGAGCAAGACATAGAACAATGGATTTACTAAATTATGGGAAGGAAATTTCAGAATGAAATCCAAACTGAGGATTTCTTCATCACTTGATACTGTATATTAAAGCAGTGACTGGACAGCTCTCTAAAGCAAGCTTTGCCCAGCACTTATTTTTACAAGGTTTACAAGGATACCAGATACCTGCAGTAATGGGCCTATTTCAGTGACGGCTAACCTTTTCGGCACCAAGTGCCGAAACGGGAGCGAGTGCGATCCTTTTCGGCACAAAGTGCCAAAGCGCGCATGCGCGCAAAGGCGCCGGAAACCGGAAAAGCAGATGATCTTCTGGTTTCCAGTGCACACATGTGCGCCAGCCACCTGCTCTTCCGGTTTCTGGCGCGCATGCGTGTGCAAACACCAGCTCTCTGGTGCGCATGCGCCGGCTCCGCCTGGCTTTTCGAGGGTCCTTGCGCCTCCCTGCCCGCCCCTCTGCCCCCCGTTGGGGTGGCGGGACATCCCCACCGACGACCCGGTTCCGCAGCCCCAGACAGGGAGAGAAAGTTGGGCCACCTCCCTCTGCTGGAAAGCTGGAGCTCCTTCCAGGCCTCGGAGGTAAGGGGCGTCAGCGTTCCAGGGGCTCGGGTTGTGGGGCCAGCAGGCGGGAGAGCTTCACCCCCAACTCTGGCCAGGATGAAGCACCCACTCAGCCCACCACCGAGAAGAAGCCAGCGAAGCCCCTCCCCTTCCCGGCCGGCGTGCCTCTTACCCCTCGGCGGCATCTCCATGCTGCCCTCTCCTCCGGCCCTCCTGGGGCAGCTCACCTCCCCAACAGTGGCTCTTCCTGCTTTTCCTGCTCCAGCATCCCATCCAGGAGCGGCAGCGTGAGAACCGCCGCTGCACCCTTGCAGCGGCACGAGCAGCAGGCGGGGTGGCCGGCTGCCCAGCCAGCAAACTCTGCCCCGCTGCCCCATGCGCCCGAGCTGGCCAGGCGCTCCGGACTGTGGACGCGTGGCAGTGCCATGGGCTGGAGGGCTGGGGCCGTGCAAGAAGCCCACTTGGGCGGGGAGGGAGGGAAGCCCCGTCCTGCCCGTCCTGGCAGCTCTGCTCCCCTTGCTCTTGCTCCCCTTGTGGGTTCCGGCGTGTGCATGTGCACTGGCCAGCTAGTCTTTGTGTGTGCATGCACGCCAGAAACCGGAAGACCAGGTGGCTGGCGCGCATGCGCGTGCCGGAAACCGGAAGATCTTCCTGGCACGCACATGCATACCAGGCGGCTACTCTTTCGGTTTCTGGCACTCCCGCACGCATGAAAACCAGCTGGCCAGCGCGCTGGAACCCGGAAGAGCAACGGGCGATGGCTCCGCATGCCCGGAGAGATGGCTCTGCGTGCCACTTCCGGCATGCGTGCCATAGGTTCGCCATCACAGGCCCATCTCGTTATTTGCAGCATTTACAGAAAAAAGAGAACTTGCCCTTTTTCGTTAAAAGATGAGCAAAGAGCTTTCTTAATTTATAAGTATTCATCTTCTAGCCATCAAGGAGTACTCTGACATGCTTCTTGCATTGCATAACAAAACAAAACAAAAAAAACCCCTGTGTGTCTGTTTATCCACCCATCCAATCCATTTTTTTTTTGTATTCTTATTATAGTTACTAGCCGTTAAACTCCTATCCAGTTATGCATTTCAGCCACTACTGTAATCTCCAGCCCTCCTGCACAAATATTCATTCCTTTGAAAACAGGACTTCTTCCAGAATCCCCAGTTAGTATGACCAAGCAGTTCATCATGTTGGAGAAGGGTAATTGAAACTATTTATGTTGGGTTTAATATTTGTCCTGATATTGTTCATGAAGCTGTGGAACTATTAATAAAATAAAAGGGCAGATTTAGCTTCCAACCTTTTCCAAACCTAAACATGACTCAATATAATAGGCATTAAAGCAAATGCATGTGTACCCTTTTCTATTTTATGAGATTAAAGCAAAACAGTGTATCTTTCTCTGTCCTGAAAATTTTGTAATTCACATCCATTTAAGTAAATGTTTTGGAAAACAGATGTTTCAGTAGTCTTTTGTGTACTGAATTAATATTAGAATTTGAATAGTCCTGTTGCAATTATAATTAACACTACATTATTCACTGAAGTAGACACTCTCATTAAGACCCTTTAGGTATTCCCTATCTTGCTAATTATGCCTCAACAAGAAGTAGAATGGTTGTTCATACATTATGTCATTATATAGAAACATTCCTAAATGGCCCCCTCTTAGCCATCTAAGGGTTTAAAGTGACCTTTGAATGTCCACATAACAGAAGGCACAATGAGCTACATCTGTTCAGAAATTTCAGATAAGGACCCACTAAAAGGAAGGAAAAAATGATATATGCATTAATATAAACTGCTTCCAGATAGGCAACTCCAAGCACTATCCAATCACTGACAATTAACCTTCCATCACTACTTAATATTTTAATTACTACCAACACATTTCCCAATGTATTGAATTAAATTTAGTACAATAAAACTCGTTATAAGTAAGCAGTATGAAAATATACTTTACATACGTTAGTGTTAATTGTCTTCCTCTAATACCATTGTCAATTTTCTATTCATGTTAAATATAGAAATATATGCTGGTATTTACTTTTCTATCTGCATTAACTTCCTTGCCAATTAAACACAGAAATTTCATAGAATATTTCCAGTATCCATATATTTTTTTCTAAAGAATTACACTTCTTTGATAACTATGTTTCCCCCCCCCCTTAAAATGAACTTTGGGAGAAAATGGACATTTTAATTAAGGCCTTCTTGAATTTATGCTGGAAATCAACAAATTGAATATACAGCAAATACGCTAATCACTATGGAAAAAAAAAGAGGGCAACCTTTGCTTTAATATTTCAGAGTTTTATAATTACATTATAAGATAAAGAAAAGGTCATTTGTAATTTAAAAAAATCATCTCTGTTGAATATGTGAAAGGAGTGGGCTCATAGTTGTTTCTAGATGGTTCCCCCAATATAACCTTAATTTCTATGCTATCATTGTTTATATTATAATCTATAAAATCCCAAGTATTGTATTCTTCATTGAAACTCCTTATAGACAGTATTCACTCACCATGCTTAACCAGATCAATTAATGATAGCAGCCATATCTGCATAAAGTACTTTGTTCGCATAGTGTTGGAAACTGATGTACTTTTGTGGCTCAGCAAATTGTGAGTATTGGAAGTGTGGCTTCCGTGGCACTGACTGCTTAGCACCTCATGATCCATTGACCATATGGGGCAGTGAGTATAATAGTTAAAGCTTTACTCTGCACCCATCACACAGCCTGCTCTTTATCTATGACAGGGGTCCCCAACCCCCGGGCCATGGCCCACTACAGGGTAAGCCAGTGCATGTGCGCTCCATTTCCATGAGCAGTGGGCATGTGTGTCCACTGCTCACACAAATGGAGCTGCATGCGTGCTTGCCTGCACTATCCCCTCTCCCCCACCCACCGGTCTGCAAAGCCGAAAAGGTTGAGAAACTCTGATTTATGAGACTCAATGTCTGTAGAGATTCTCAGTCATCCAGGTCATGGTTGTCCCAAAGGTGCTTTTTCAAGAGGAAACTGGACTTTCTGGTTTTTCTTTGAAGACATTTCACTTCTCATCCAAGAAGCTTCTTCAGAGCTGAAGTCCAGTTGCCTCTTGAAAAAGCACCTTTGGGATGATCTATGAGTCTCATAATTTCAGGTTACTCCCTTCTGCCTTTCTTCCAAATGCATATGCATGAGATCCTTGCTCTCTCCCAGGTAGGATATAAGCTTGGTGCTAAGCTTGCCTATCTCTGTAATGTACTGCCCCTTCCACATGATATGAAATGTTCCCAAAGCCTTTTCAGAAAACATCTTCCGAGGCTTTACTTAATAAGTTGGACTAGAAGACCTCCAAGGTCCCTTCAAAATTCGTTATTCTGGTTTTCTGGTAATACGCTACACCTTGAATTATTGCCTCTGTAGTCTTGTGCAGTACTGAGGAGAACAGCCACTGCAAAAATGAATAATTTTAAGAGATACTGTAAATTGGGGGGGGGGGGGCGGGAAGGAGGGATATCCAAGACTTAAGAACATACCAGGAACTAGGTGAACTCTTTCACCTATCCTTCTTGGTGAGAAAGTTGATAACAGGCAACATGGTACATTCTCTATCAATGTGCAAGTGAAAAGGCAGCTCCCTCAGCCAAATGATTAAAATTTTCTTTCCCTTTTCTCTTAGTTCCTTGATCTTCGAAAATCCTTGCTCTTCCTTTCAAATAATATGGATTTGCCAATTCTTATCTCAGCATCCCATGAATATATCACTGCCTCTAGGTTTTGCCACTTTAAATATATTACTATTGGGCTCTCAGTTCCCCTTCATATAGCCAGTTGCAAGGTATTTATTTTAAATGTCTTTTAACACAACCATTTTGCAAATCTGAAGGTAAAGAGGAACAAGGGATACATGCAGCCTCATCAGGCCAATTCCAATAACAACTAGTCATGCAACACCTGAAAGGATAGCATAATTATTTCATACTGTGTAGTTGTAGTTGTCCAAGTCTAGAGTAAATAGCTTTGCACAGGGCTTCCAGCCTGTCTTTAGTTTAACCTCCATGAACTGATTCAGAATATAGGAAAAAGAGTATTTCTGACTCTCCCAAATCCATTCTCAAATGTTAATATCATCTTTTTTGCAAAGTGTTAATGTTAAGGAATCAATTATTACATTTCAATTGTTTTATTACTGCTTTTTTCTGAATTGCAGTCTTCAGGACTGTTGCAAATTTGAATGCACAGTAATGCAAAAGTTAGTTTAAGTCTTTCTTTGAAGGCTGTTCCTGTAGTCGAAGTCCACCCCTACTGAAAGATTGATTATAGATGTCTGCTATAGCTTCATCATACTTAGTACAAGTAATCAAATTTGACAAGATCAAACCAACATTGTTGTTCTCCATGTTCCACATCCTCTGTAATTGCACTTTTGAAATTTCAACTGCAAGTTCCTTGCAGATGTAAATATCAATAGCTACTAACGTAAAGTGTATTTATATACATGCTTCTTAACTTTAAATTATATGAATCCATGGTAATATAAAAACAATATAGTTTATCCATAGTGCATTAGAAAAAAAAGAAATTTCTCATAAATTAGTCTAGAACTTCTGGAAGTTTTACAACCTACAGGGATGAAGAAATAAATGAAAATGAAAAATGATTCAGGAGAGGTAGTGGGTGGTAGTTTCCAAAGAAGTATGGTTTTTTTTTGGTAAAAACAAAAGGATTTTGCCAGTCACATTTTCTCATGTTATATCCTTTTAGACAAAATTCATTCTGAAATCTGTTCTCACAGATTAATGACTAGAAAAACCAGTATTTATGCATATAGTGGGTTTTACAAATATTAAGAAAAAAATAGGATGTTATTCCTCTATTAACATTAGGTATAGCCTACTAGCATTTGTGCAATGTCCTCTGCTTTCTTTTAAACCAGAAAAAAATAACATTTTTTACTATTTTATTTATTTTAATATAGGAGAGTATTTCCTTTTCCCTGTGAGTTCATATTCCAAATAAGACTGGAGGCAAAAAGACTATACAAGCTTTCTAGCTAAAACACATTGACAGTTGCTTTATATTAAGCTGTGATGTTGTACCAACATCCCATCGTCAAATGGTGTAATGCATCCTTTAGGTGACAGTCTGGAATTCAATTCTATTTATCTGATAGCAGAAGCTCAGCAATGAGACACTCATGTCCTTATCTATTTCTTTTTTTTTTTTCACAAGGAGCTTCATTTTAATGCTACTTATGGCAGGTTCCATCAAACTTTTTATCATAGCACAGAGCTCATATTTAAGTATATTAAGTCATTTGTTTCTTTATAAAGCTGAGCCCTATATATGAGTATAAATGCCCCAACCAAACTGGCCACGTCGAACTGGTGCTTCAATTTGCTGAGCTTTCATGGCATTCAGTCTATCTTCCTGACTTGGGAAGGTGTCAAGATGGCGAGCAATTTTCTGAAATTTTGGCATGTGCCATTGTGAATCTATCTTCACAGGGATTTGATATTTATTCAACATTGTCATACGGGTCTCGTGTGTTTTCTCTCGTTTTTTCGAATGTTTCTTCTGCTTAAGATGCATGTTAGCTTTCCGATGCTCCTGCAGCCACTGGTCACCAAACTTATGTTGAAGGACCTCTGTTATGGGTGTAGGAGGAGGATATGGCTTCCCATAGGTCATGGCATCGGGAAGACGAGGTACATCTTTGGGGAAGGTTTTGGCAACAGTTGGTTTGCAATGAAGCTCATGGTGCTGGCAATAAAGATGGTGTTCTTTTGCAGTGAAAAGACCAGCCTTAATTCCATTACTATTCATGTGAATAAAATCTTTGGGTATTTCTTTCTTTCTGATAGCACGAGGTGGCATAACCTGCCAATGCCCTATGGCTTCGGGGACTCCTCCATCAGTCCCACGTGCAGTTAAGCCATACACAAAATTGGATCCTGGAATCTTTGCGCACCTTCTACAGGTCCTTCCTAGCTCTGACTTTAAGATAAGGGGATTCTGGAACATGCTGTTTCTGACAAGCCCAATTCTTTCATTTTCTGTCCCTGGTTGAATATCAGCTTTGGTCAGAGGCAGAAGCGGTGGTGGACAAATGTCACTAACACTAGCCCTCTTGTTTAATTTCTCAAGGTACCTTTTCACAAACGTACTCATTGCTGTTCACCACAGTCAAATTGACACTTGTGCTTTCAGATCTGTCTTTACAAATATTTGATCCAGATGTCTATAGCTGTGTATAGCATGAAGTGTGACATCATAAACCATGCAAAGGTTATTGTTGTGATTTACCATGTCATCAAGCCCAATTCATAATTTGTAAGTTAGCCAGTAAAAAATAAGGTATCTCTGTCTCTATGCCTTAGAGACTGGAAGAGAGCCCATAATCAAGATAAAGAGCTACAGGAAGCCATTTTATTTCATGTTCATTAAGAAAAAAATAGATTTATTAATTCTGTTTCTGGGGAAAGGGATCCTTTGTTTCTAGAATTTTTTTTATACCTTCTAACTTTTGCACAGGTAGACTACATAGTCACTGTCATGGGCTGCAATGCCCACTGGCTTCAAATGTAAATACTGTCTATATGTATCTCAAATATCTGAAAGCTGAACAGATACAAGGGACTTATAAGTATAGTCCCCAATTTGCTGATAAAAAAAAAAAAGCTTATTAGGTCAGAATTTCACAACACCTAAACCAGCATTAGCCATCTAATAATCTTCAAGAACTCAGCTGAGACCACCATATTAAAGCAACTGAGACCAAATTAAATCAGACACTAACAAAATAGAAAGATAAGCGTGAGGTAAAAATATTTATAAATGTTCTTGCTAGATGGTTTAAGCAATAGTTCGTGAAATCCCAGTACACATTCAGTTATAAAGTAATTAATTTTGAAAGATAAATATGACATATCACCATAAAAACCATTTCAGCTTTTTAAATCATTATATGTTGCCAAGTCAAATATGCACTATAAGATCTGAAGTCCAGGGGAGGGGAAGGAAATCGGCATATACACAGTTTTCTGCTTGACTACATTTTGTTCTTCAATTCAAATAGCATGTTTAATGTATGTTTCAATAGTAAAGATGCGGAAAGCTCTGCAGATAGGAAAAAATATCCTAAATCCTCTGCTTTAGGGGGGAAAATGATTTTTTTAAATAAAGGCTTTCTTCTCTGTATAAGATTTCTAAAGGATTAACTCTTTACAAGAGTCGTAGAAAGCCAGTGACAGAATCAGGATTACTTCTTTATCCTAAAAGCATCTACACCTCTTTTAACTGGATCAATGTCATAGCAATGTAAAAGGGAGGGGTTTAAAACTGTTTTTCCAGCACTCCTTTCCCGATCCAAAATTCTTTCATCCTTATAAACTGCCATTTTTGCCCCCCCCCCCAAAAAATCTTGCAAGCTTCGAGGTAAGCAGGGCTCCTGAGCTGCAATTGTTGTGAACTCATTTAATAAGAAGCGCCTTCTGCAGAAATCAATCGAGCTTATTTCAAGAAAAGCTGTTTAAGACCCTGGTGTGCTATGAAGAGAGAGGGAAGCACAAGCCTAGTAAATTATTTCGGGAATTAAATTTCCCCTCTCTTCCTCCTTTCCTTTTAAAGTCAACATGATTTACATTATGCTTGTACATGCTTCATTTAAAAAAAACCTTAACAACCCCCCCCCCACGAAGGAAGCTGCTGAAATCATCTGCCCTTTTTCCCCGCTTGCCCTTCCCCATTTCTTCCACCACCCCGCCAAATTGCAGCCGCAAATATTCGGGGGTTGCCAAATATTGCAAATATTCGGGGGTTGCCAAAGGCCATCCAGTTCACCCTGCTCGAACCCGCACCCCCCCCCCCGGTGTTTTATCAACCCTCGTCTGCATCCTCCTTTCCCCGACAAAAATCCAAATTCTTACAGTGTCTTTTGAAGTTCCCAGTTTTTTCAGCCCGTCCAAGGGCAGCAGATCGGCGGAGTCCTTGTGGTTAAACTGGACGGCCTGCTTCATCCTCCTCTGCTGTCGGAGGGCTGCGGCTTCCCTCACGTCCATGTCCTTCCTATCGGTCAGCAGCCCCGAGTAAAACATCTTGCCGGCTCCCTTCGCGGCGGCCGGGCCTCAGCTTCCCTTCGACCAGCTACCGTCGCTCCTTCTTCCGAGGGGGACGCCTGGGCGGGCTTTGAGCGGGAGCGCTTTATAGCAGGATCTCTCCGCCCGCGTGACGAGTGCCAGCAGCAGGTGCCCCCGCCGGTGCGGCGGCGGCGGCTGCAGCGCCAAGGAGGGGCTGGGCGGGCTTCGTGCGGTATACCGGTCGGCCGCCCCCGCGCGCCGCCGGCCGAAGACGCGGGGCTGCCCGCTGAGCAGAAGCAGCGGGCATCCCCGGGAAAGCGAGACGACCCGGCTCCTTTGGCAAAAGCCACCGCCATCGGCCGTGTGCGCCTCCTCGCCAGTAACTGTTCCAGGGAGGAAAGGAAGCTGCGTTTTCTTTCTAAATAAATGGATGCGACTCCTTTTTTCTTTTTCTTTTTCTTTTTAAGAGTAAACATGCACGGTGGGTATCATACTATATGCTGCATATGAAGAGAAAGCCGGCAGCTGTAGATGTATAACGAGTAAGATTAGATCGGCTTTTCCTTTTCCAAAGTGAGAGTGGGATGCTGCCCATCATCTCCTGCACCGACAATCCCTACTCACAGTCATTCATGCCCTAGTCACCTCCCGTGGTGACTATTGCAACGTACTCTACGTGGGGTTGCCCCTGAAAAACATCCGGAACCTCCAGTTGGTGTAAAATGCAGCAGCCCACATGGTTTTTGTGCAGACCTTGGTGTACACATGTATCACCTCTCCTGCTGGAACTGCTTTGGTTGCTGATTTGCTTCCAGGTGCAATTGAAGGTGCTGGTTGTCACCTTTAAAGCCCTTCATGGCTTGGGACCAGGTTATCTCTTGCTGGTCATATCTACCCAACCCACTAGAGCGGGGAGGCAAGGGATATTGCGAGTCCCGGCCCTTAAGGAGATACCAACTCGATTGCAGAAAATACGACTTCAGCAACAGAGTGGTCAATGCCTGGAATGCACTACCTGACTCTGTGATTTCTTCCCAAAACTTTAACCTTAGACTCTCTACCGTTGACCTCACCCCATTCCTAAGAGGTCTGTAGGGGGCGTGCATAAGCGCACCAACGTGCCTACCGTCCCTGTCCTAATGTCCCCATGTATTCGTAACCATCTCATGTATTCATAACCATGTTTATACATTTTACCGGTATGTATTCACAATCCCCAGTCCCTTGGGAGTTGGGCGGCATACAAATTTAATAAATAAATAAATTTAATAAATAAATCATGTTTATACTTTTTCTGTAATCTTATATAGGCTTGACAAAATAAATAAAATAAAATAAAATAAAATAAAATAAAATAAATCTGGCAGGACTCAGAAGAAGGGCCTTCTCCATGGTAGCTCCCTCTCTCTGGAACATCATCCCTCCAGAGATTAGACTGGCCCCCACTCTGACACTCATTTGGAAGGCCCTGAAGATGTGGTTCTGCTAGCAGGCCTGGAGAACCCAGTGTGGGATGGAGCTCATTAAATGTCGGATATGAACGTGTGTTGTCACCGGGTTGGGGGGGGATTATTTTATTATTATTATTATTTCTTTTATATTGTGTTTTTATGTCCTTGTAAGCTGCCTTGAGTCGCCATGTGCGAGTAGGCGGAAATATAAAATTTCTAAATAAATAAATAAAATAAATCTCACTGCAAACACATAAACATGGGTGTCATTTAAGGCCCCATTAAGTAGCTACATCATTTGGACGTTCATTTGTAGATTAGGGCTATATAACATCCTCCACATCTGCTAAGCCTTCTAATCAGGGATCTTTGCATGGGATCCTTTGGGAATGAAATGTCTGACTTCCACATATCATGTTGGCAATTAGAGGGGGAAGGAGGAAGCTTTCATCTCATTCTGAGATACTGCTGATTAATACGTTAGCCATTTTTCCCCCAGAAAGTCATCCTTCTCCAGAATGGGTGGCTATTAGATTGGGTTTTTTGGTCTGATTTCCAACCTTCATTACAATAAGCATAGACAAATTAACCCTTCGCCCTTTATCAGGTTATAACCAGATATCTCTTCATCCCATATCCTAAGCATATCCATAGAACATCAACTTTTAAATCCTGGTGTCAGCAAAAAGTCCCTAGAGTTGCCAGAATTTTGCAAATAAATGTCTTATTTTAATTATGATCAGATAAACCAATGCTATATTCCTTCCTTTTACTTCTAACAGTCTTAATTGTTTTATTCAAATTTTGTGATAGGATTTGATTTTTCTTTAATTCTTCTTGATCCCATTGCACAGAGGGTTTAAACATTTTAACAGTGAACCTTAAGGAAAAGCCTTAAAGACTGCAATTAATCGCCAAATAAAAACAGCATACTATATTAATTCTATGCTTCTGCACATGCACAAGCATTTAAACAAGCCTTTTTTGTACAACCAACAAGAAAAAATATTCAAGGTAATTTTTTTGGTTTTTCATTTGTATTTCTCTTTTAATTTTTAAAACTTCAGACCATTTTTTTTTTGTATATCCAATTTTTGTTTACTTCTGCTTTTATGGTTTTTAATGTTTTTAATAACTATAATAATTTAAGATGATTTTTTCAAAAATATTTATTGTTTTATTGGATTGTTATATGCTGCCCCAGAGTCCCTTTATATGAGATGGGCAACCATATAAATTTGATCAATAAATAAATGTGTCCTTTTCCAAATAATTCCCTTGATCCATTATGCATAGGATCCAATTTTGGCGCTTTGTCTTGCCAGACAAAATTTGATTCACATCTTTCATTCTCTCATTGGCATCTTTTGGACATAGTCTATCCATAGAATCAGACATCATTACTGACACTGTTGATATTATAACTACCTATTTCTAGCTCCATTTTTCAAAGATCTTTAATATTTCCAATGTTATGATGTTTTGTCTCATTTTGTTAAGTCCCAGTTAACCAACACAAAAATCTGGATTACATATATATTTTTCTTCTACTTAGAATTTTTAGTCTTCTCTAGTGTCTAGTTTCTAAGGTCATAAAGTTGCTTACCTTTGTTATGAACCCAAATAGCCAAAATCCTCTTTTTCCCACAAAAAGCTATTTATATTTTATAGTTAATGTAAAAATCTTATACTAAAAGTCAATAATTCAAAATTAGCTTGACCTTTAATCCATTTGTAAGTTTCTTATATCAAAATCTTATTTGGCTTTTGCTTTTTATTTCAAATGCTTCAGTTTCTTAAGTTTATAATTAATTTTTCTTTTGTTGAAGCTAAACTCATCCAAAGACTTTTTAAACTTGTCATTCCAAAGGTCTCTAATAGCTTTTAAATGGTTAATGGGTGACTTCTGAAAGTGATTAAAAAGTGAGGACTGTGTCCTTTAAAAAGCTCTACCAGAGTTGTGAAGAAGATGGCTAATCCTGTCATCTCTTAGCATTCAACCCTATGGAAGACAGCTATCTTGCATCTCCTCATGAGGAGCAGCCATCCAAAGTACATGTGGGCAATCTCCTGTCTTCTCCTTGTCCAGAGACTGGTCTTCTCACCAGTTCTCTAATCTTTGCCACAGTCATCAGTTCCTCTTTCATGGAGACGTCTTCATTTCGTCTTGCCTCCCCTAGAAACTCTCAGCCTTCCTAGATGAGTTGTGTGACAATCTCGTTACTTCTGAGAAGCATTAATATGCTCATTTTAGTTTATAGAAATTGTAGTCCATCACAAAGAGTTTAAGCTATGGAAGATTTATCTGTGCAGTGACTGGCATAATTAGCAATATACAAAAAAGTAGATAACCAAGTAATAGTGCAAAATGTCTATAAATGACAGTATTTTCATTCTGTTTCTTTAGCAAACAGACAGGAAGAAAAGGAGCATGCAGCTAGACCCGTGATGGCGAACCTATGGCACGCGTGCCACAAATGGCACACGGAACCATTTTGCCTGGCACGCACGGCGGTGCCCATTCCTCTTCCAGGTTACCGGCGCACGCATGCACACTGGCCAGCTAGTGTTCTGGTTACTGGTGCGCATGTGCACACGATGATCAGCTGGCCTTCCCGCATGTGGCTGTGCCAGAAACCGGAAGATCAGCGCGCATGCCCACTGGGCAGCTCCTCTTAGCAGGCATGCGCAACAACCATCCCATCGACACCCGCTGCCCAGGATCCATGTTGGAGGCCGTTTGTGTCGGCAAAGCAGCGTTGCCTCTTTGCCTGCGCTGCTGTCTCTTTGCAGAGGTAGCGGCGGCTCCTCCTCCTCCTGCCAGTCTCGCTGTAAACCTCGGGGTTTGCCTTACGGGGGAAGAGAAAGGTCCTGGTGGTGGGGAACTCTCTTTGCAGAGGCAGCGGTGGCAGCGGCTCCTCCTCCTGCCAGCCTCGCGGTAAACCTCGGGGTTTGCCTTACGGGGGGAAGGTCCTGGTGGGGGGGGAACATTCATGGTGCCAGCGACTGCAGCCACGCTCCAGAGAAGCCCCGTTGGAGCGCCGATCAGCTGTGTGCATGGCGGCGGCCAGCGCAAGAGAAGCGGGATGCCAGATGCTCAGCTCTGCAGCTCCAGCAAACTTTGCGCTGGCAAAGTTATGTAGGCAAGTCCCGTGCCACGCCGGCATGCTGGAAATCGCCCGACCGGCTCCGCGGGGCTGCAGAGCTGAGCGTCTGGCATCCCGCTTCTCTTGTGCTGGCCGCTGCCATGCACACAGCTGATCGGCACTCCAACGGGGCTTCTCCGGAGCGTGGCTGCAGTCACTGGCACCACGGACGTTCCCCCCCCCACCGCCAGGACCTTTCTCCCCCCCGCAAGGCCCANCTCACCCCCCTGGTAAGGCAAACACTGAGGTTTACAGCGAGGCTGGCAGGAGAAGGAGGAGGAGGAGCCGCTGCTGCCTCTGCAAAAAGAGGGTTCCCCCCCCAGGACTTTCTCTCCCCCTGTAAGGCAAACCCCAAGGTTTACAGCGAGGCTGGCAAGAGGAGGAGGAGGAGCCACTGCTGCCTTTGGAAAGCAGCAAAGGCAAAAAGCACTTGGAAGCAGTCAGTGGAGCGCAATGTTAATTAACCATCTCGGAGAGATCTCGCCTGTTGCAATTTTTCAAGCCAAAGGTGCTTAGGCTGGGTGCATATGCACCCAGGAAGGGAAAAGGTGGGATGGAGAAAGGGGCGATGGAGCGACGGCTGTTTTCCCCCTCCCCTCTTTCCGGAAAACAGCCACACACCCCCGCTTCTTGCTCTTCTCTGGACCTACATCGCCAGATGGATGGCTCAACTTCAGGCAGCTTGCAAATGCACCGCGACCAAGTGCCACCACCTTCCTGGCCCCTTTCTCGGTGATTCCCACTCGGGTTCTGGGAAGAAAAGGCAAGCGGGCTTTTTAGGGAGTTATCCTAACACGGCAGTGGCTGAGAGAGCCCGCTCGTCTGGCCACCTCTCCTCCAATGGAATGGGAGGGAGAACTCCCAATCCCTCTCCCAAGAAGCCCAAGGGAGCGTGTAATCGATGAGCCAAACGTTTTTCCAGAGGCTGCTGGAGCTCCGGCTTTCTTCTCAATCTTTTCCCCTCCTCCTCCTCAAGCGAAGCAGCTGCTCTGAGCCATTGGCTGAAACTCGGTTGTGTGAACCGATCCAGCTCTGAGTGTTTACCCTGCCTCACTAGGGGTAAACTAAGAGCAGCTGGTGGGGTTGGGAGAAAGAAGGGGGAAGGGAGAGAGTTTGGATCGGTTTCTTACCCCCCCCCTCCAGCCCTCCGGTATTTTCCCCTGCTTGAGAAGTGGCTGCGAGAGGAGTTTAGCTGGCTCAGGTAGGATTAGCTACCAGACTGGGGAAGCCGTGGTGAATTCCAGGCTGGCAGGCTAGCTGGGGGGAGGGTGGGCTAGAGAGCAACGCAGCCCCTCGCGTTTCGGCGGCGTGTGGCTCTGAGCGTGCAAAAGAGAATGGGCATCGGGAGAAAAGTGTTTTGGGCAGCTGCGCAGAGCCGCCTTTTACTTCCAGCAACTGGAGGAAGGCGCTTTTCTCGGCTGCCACACAAATCAGCCGAGATTGTCTTCCGTCTCTCCCTCATTGGTTGCTGCATCTCCATGGGCAGAGTGGAGCGTTGCTCCATGGGCGGCACGCCAGCAGCAGCAGGCTGGGGGGCTCCACGGTCCTGCTGGCTGGCATGGCTGGCTGGCTGAATGCTGCCCGGAGTGCGAGGCTGGCAGGAGGAGCTGCCGCTGCCTCTGCAAAGGCAGGCCATTTGCGCCGGCAAAGGTTGGTCCAAAACGGGGTGCGGGGGGCTCATGCGTGGTGGACGTGCGCATGCGCTGTGCTGTGTGCATGCACAATGCGCATGTGTGGTGCGCATGCGCACAGGGACGTGCGCGCGCATGCGCAGGGGCGCGCATTGCATTATGGGTGCTGGCACACGGGAGAGCTGTCATGGGCGCATGCGCGTACTTTTGGCACACGGCGACAAAAAGGTTCGCCATCACTGAGCTAGACAATCCAGGAAAAGGGTAATTCTGAGGAGGGGAGGGGAAGTATGTTTCCTTGATTAAGATGGTATTATTTGTAACCCTGCATTGCCCTTCTGTCCAAAAGAGGAAATGATCATGGTCTGTGCTACAATTATTTGCAACTTTTCAAATCCATCATGGATTTTTAACCATATGTTGCCCACACTCTTAGCATGACTGCAAGCTATCTCCTCTGTTTAAGTGTTTTTTAAAAATTGTATTTATTAAATGTACACGTTGCCCATTTCGCCATCAAGTGACTCTATGCAGCTTACAAGATAAAAATAACAATATAAAACAGGGGTGTCAAACTGATGGCCCGCGGGCTGGATGCGTCACGTGCCCACCCCAGCTACGTGAATAGGAAAAACATCACGAATCACGTGATGGCAACATGACGCAGCAAGTTTGACACCCGTGATATAAAACATTAAAAGGATAAATATTAATATTAAAATGAATAAAGATAGCTAAGGAGCCATGTGGCGCAGTGGTTAGAATGCAGTACTGTAGGCTACTTCTTCTGGCTGTCTGCAATTTGGCAATTTTCGAATCTCACCTGGCTCAAGGTTGACTCAGCCTTCCATCCTTCCGAGGTTGGTAAAATGAGGACCCAGATTGTTGGGGGCAATATGCTGACCCTGTAAACCACTTAGAGAGGGCTGTAAAGCGGTATATAAGTCTAAGTGCTATTGCTAAGGAAGGAACCAATTACCAATGGGGTGGTGGTCTTAATCTCTAACCACCTCCTATAGAACACAACCCCAATGGGACTCCAGGCCAAACAGCAAAATCAGGTTTTAATGCTTTTCCGGAAGGCCAAGAGGGTGGGGGCGGTTCTCACCTTGAGGGGCACAATGTTCCAGAGGGTGGGAGCTGTGACAGAAAAGGCTTTTCTCCCGACAGCTGCAGTGGTGGGTTGCTGCCGGTTCGGAGTGGTTTGCCCGTACCGGTGGCGGAAATTTGCACCCGCTTGCCGAACCGGCAGCAATGGCCGGCTGTCCACACCCCTGAACCAGTCCTCCGGTCACCGCGGCTGGCAAAGAACCCTCTGCGCATGCGCAGAGGCTTCTGCGCATGTGCAGAGGGTCATTTCCCCGATGTGACGTAGGCAAAATACGCACTTCCGTCGCGATGCGAACCAGTAGGGAAGGTAAGTGGAACCCACCCCTGGACAGCTGGGATTTGGTTGCATTTCATGCTGCTAACATTCTGCTATATAGGTTTGCTGTTTCCTCTTTTAATTTAGGCTATATATGGTTCCCTCTGACATTGAAAATCGCTGCGCGGCAGTTGGAAACTGCAGCGCGGCGATTTCCTGTCACGTGCGCGGCCGCGCAGCCGCGCAGTTTAGAGGGAACATTGCTGTAGTGATGGTATGGATGATATTATAAGATGCAACAAAACACTACTGGTTTGTGTGTTAATTTATACCTGAGGATTCCTCAAACTTGCTTGTACACTGAATTACAGTTACCTTGCAGTTTTGGAAACATGTTAACTGGACATTTAAACAGTGAAGTGTGTAATAAGATAGAACTGCCATTAGAATTAAAGATAAATTTTTCAACAGGATATGAAGAATGCCTTTGAAAACGTTTCTTCTAAAAGATACATTACTATCCAGAGAGAAAAAATAAAATATGTGCAACAGATTTTGAATCCTAATAGAAAGTGACTTAAAATCATACACATTTTTACGGCTGTACAACTATGATTTTATAGTTACACATAAAAACAGGTGGAGTTTCAGTCACTCTTTCATGGCTGCCATTGTTACTTTATTAAAAGTAATCTGATCCTGGACAATAACCCTGAATGTATAGCTTAGTAATTTGAACCCAGAAGTTATTTTTCCTGTTTGTTTTTTCTCCTTGTAGAACAGTCGGCAGTTAGGTGATGAATTATTTATAAGCAAATTCTGGAGAAAGAAGCAACCTGTTTTGCCCCTTGGGAGATGTTTGGCACTTGCTCCATTTTTGAAATAAAGATGCTTTAATTTGTTTCTTTCATCTCTAGACTAAAGAGGGAACAAATCTCCCCTTTCAGCGATTATTCTGTTTTGTCTAAAGAAAGTGACGTGATAGAAAACTTGTACTTGGTATAAGAAACTCTGATTCAAGCAGATATCATGACTATATCAAAGAAGCATCGAGAGAGATCTCGATCATATTTATAATATAAGATCATATAATGCAAATAAAACTTATAAAACTACAAAATAAATACATTAAAAAATTAAAATGTGCAGAAAAAGAAAAATAGAAAAAGAAACCTCTCCCTTCATCCCCAGCAAGTATAATCAACATTACTATCTCCTCAGAGGTGGGTTCCTACTGGTTCTAACCGGTTCTTTGGAACCGTTAGTAAACCGGTGATGACGTCACGGAACCGGTTCTTTCGGCGGTCTCCGTGGGCGCCGCCATCTTGGATTTTGCTTCTGCGCATGCACAGAAGTTAATTTTTGCTATTTTTTTATTGCTGCGGGCGAACCGGCAGCAACAGGATCCACAACCCACCCCTGTATCTCTTAAAATAAATCCAAGCATATCTTCATTCCATGTCTCACCACAATGTCTATAAACCCATGTCTAAAACCACTATTAAACAGCAGAAGTCCAGTAAAGGTGCACACACAACACAGTTGTACAAAGCCCATCCTGGCCACAGCCATCACCTGCGTTTTGAGCAGGAACTGTGCATCCTGAAAAACTCCCAGATTTTACTTTTTTAGTGAAAATTTGACAATAAGAATAATTAATACTCCAAGAAAGTAAAATAAAGGAATAAAGAGAATGGTGGTATCCATTTCTATGAGGGAGGGGCTGGTCCCCTCAGCCTTGAAGGAGGCTGTAGGGCACTCTCCCTTTAAGAATCCATCACTGGGCCCAATGATCCTGTACAATGTCTGTCCAATCTCCAACCTTTTCTTTCTATGGAGAGTGGCTGGGTTTCAATTCCCGACGACTTTAGATGAAATGGATTATTTAGATGGACCCCATTACACTCTGGGTTCAGGCCAGGGTTCAGAATGAAGGCAGATTCGTATAACTTTCACCTTAATGGCATTCAGAAAATCATTCAAAATGAGGCTGTCCTAGGCCTTGGGTTGGGTGGTTGCAGAGTCCCATGGTTTGGAAGGTTTACTGGTTATGTGTAGACTTCTGCTCAGTTGTGAGTTTTTTCTATATTGTTTTTCTCTTTTAGTCATGTCACTCAGTTATTAAGGAGTCAAGCAGCCTTGAAATAATAATAATAATAATAATAATAATAATAATAATAATAAGCAAAGACAGGCCAATCACTCAATCCGAGCACGTCTCGATGACGCCTTAGGGACCCTACAGGAATATAACGCTTAAAAAAAAAGACTTCCAAG
>QLTV01000972.1:4252085-4282776 GCA_003457575.1 Thermophis baileyi
TTAGATAGTGGGTAGAGATGACAGGAGACAGACTTCCAAAGCAGCTCTTTATTTCAGCTCTTGTATCAGCAACCAGCAAAGAGCAGTCTGACAGCTTGCCCTTTTATAGGGAGCTGTCAGACAGACCAGCCAATAGCGTTTGAGCTTTTTCCCGCTCAAACGCTGGACCTGGTTGGAACCATGTAACGCAGTTTAAACAGTTAGAACATAACAATATTTATACAGTGAAATGTCATATAATCAATACTTATCATTGCCCACATACATGAATAAGCGAATTATAATTTCCCTCATCCCCGACACACAGTTTTTATTCACTTTGCATTGGAATGTCTGAGAACATAAATATTCACTTTTCCTCCAGGGTAACTCAAATAAATGATAAATATTGAATTGGCTACCAGAATCTTGAGAAATTAAGGATTCTGTACAAAGAAAATTACTATCATTTTCACTTTAAAATCCACTTGAAAGTCTACTGTACTATTTCTTTTTAATGAAAAAGCAGAAGACTCACATCATTCTTTGGTTTGTTTTGAAATCACGCTTTGAAAACCATTCCTTTCTCATATCACAACAACATTTAAGCTTGTGCCTTCTTCTTCATCTCTGAAATTCCAAAGTGAACTGATTGGACAATTCCAAAATGGTGGATCCACTCTTTTAAACTGCTGCCATCATGAAATTTCAAAAGTTGCTTTTCAAGAATATCCACTTAATCATGATTAGTCATTTTAGCATCACTTCCAAGACAATTGGACAATTTTTCTAAAATAGTCACCAGTGGATAATGAGAAAAAAGGGGGAGGGGAAACTGTGGAATGAAATAATTATATTTTTAATTTAAAATATACATGTTGTATACAATTGGCTCATCAGTTTCCTCCAGACTGCCCTATGAAAAGAATATAAAACAAGCCTGTACAGTTAAGAACTCAAAGTTTTCAAAAAATGTAATATACATTATTTGTAAGGTCTCAAAAATCTGGAGACCTTAGAGCGCAACAGTCGAATGAAAGATCTTGGAAACATTTCCCTAGATTCTTGTGCTGTATACTTAAAGTAATTCTGTGGGTGGGCCAAGACATCAAACAACGCCTTTATCAGCTTCTTGTCCTGAAAGAATAACGTCAATATTTTTAATCATATGATGTTGACTTGAAGAAAACAAAACTATAGCATTTAATATAGTAACTATTAAAAACTAAAGTCAGAAAAGGTCTATTAACCAGGTGATGCACTATTTATTATTTTTATTTATGTCAGACTTAGAACCTGCCTTTTGTTGAGAAGCTCAAGGCAGTATAGATGGTATTATCTCTATTTTTTTAAAACCAACAATCCTAAGACTTGGGTTGGGCTGTGTCTCTGTGTGTGTGTGAGAGAGAGAGAGAGAGAGAGAGAGACAGACAGACAGACAGACAGACAGACAGACAGACAGACAGACAGACTCAGTGAACCTCTACACTATGGCTGAGTGTGGACTGGACTGATGTATTTCCTGGTGGATATTCCAATCTCTGAAACCCAGTATCATGCAAGAACTTTTATTAACACTCTTGTATAAAACATAGGGCTATTTTAGCAATGTTAAGATCAAAGTTTTCTATTGTCTTTACCACTTCATAAGCTGGAAATTGTATTTTTTACTTTGAAATTTTCCACCCCCTCCTTAACTATATACAGATAGTCCTCGACTTACAACAGTTCATTTAGTGACCGTTCGAAGTTACAACAGCACTAAAAAAAATGACTTATGACCATTTTTCACACATACAACCGTTTCAGCATCCCCATGGGCACCTGATCAAAATTCAAACATTTGGCAACTGGCATGTATTTATGATGTTTGCAGTGTCCAAGGGTTATGTGATCCCCTTTTGTGGTTTTCTGACAAGCAAAGTCAATGGGGAAGCCAGATTCACTTAACAACCATGTTACTAACTTAACAGCTGCAGTGATTGATTTAACAACTATGGTAAGAAAAATAGTAAAATGGAGTAAAACTCACTTAACAACGGTCTCACTCAGCTATGGAAATTTTGGGCTCAATTGTAGTTGTAAGTCGAGGACTACCTGTATAGTCTCAGGGCACATGAATAAAGAAACGACTTTTGGGTTTTTTCCTTCAAATAATAATGTACTTTTAATCAGCACTGCCTCAAGTAGCTCAAGAGTTCCAGAGTGGCAAGGTAATATATGTATAATATATAATAATTATAATAATAATAGCAGATAGCTCTTCTTGTTAGGAAGATATACCTACCTTCCTACGTTGGTACCCACTTCCCTCTGTCACAAGAATTTATTAATACATTGCCGACTCATTGCACTTCACAGATCATGAGTAACAGCGTAAATCTTTTAACTATGAAAAAGCTTAACTCATATTTTCTTTCAGACAAGGTTAGAAATAAGATTACCTTAAGGATCTCTTGGTGATTTTCTGATGCATAAAGTCTACCATCTCTGACTATATCTTCTATTAGCTCTTGATAATCCTCTATTCAGAACACACAAAGCAACATTAATCTTGCTTATTGTATTTGTTAGAGTGTCAAAAATATTCCATTTAGGTAAAAATGGATAATTTACATTTAAAATACCTAAAGCAATTTAAAAGCATCCCAGGGCTGTTATGGATTTTTTTTTGTAATGTACAACCAAATTAGAGGCTTACTTCCATAATTTGAAGATTTAATATATTCCAAAATAATTTCAACAAGAGAACTATATAAAAAAGACAGAAACAAAGTTTTCCATAGTAAATGGTTGATACTACTATGTTCAAATCATGAGTATTCTTACAAACTCTACTTTGTACAATGTTTCAAAAACTTTTTTACTTAAGAAAAAAAAATATACTTAATGCATTAAAAATATCCACCATCAACATTCTTATTCCCCTTTGTCTTTGTGTAATAAAACCATTACTCAACATCATTTGCTATTTTTACAGCAAGCATGTGAGTTCCAGAAATGGGCTTTCATTATGGGATTTATATCAAGCTCAGTTGCAAAATTCTGGAACAAATGCTGTCTCCAAAAACGGAGATCAGAAAGTTACCACTGATTACAGCAAAGCCAAATTTAGCTCTTTAAAAGAAACATATGTCAAGCATTTGGAGTTCATCATGCCCAAGCCAGATTTGTTTGGGGATGGTGGTTACCCTGAGGGTAGTTCCTGTTTAACTTGGAATAATGGCCAGAGATCACATGGAGAGAAAGCTGCTAGTTCTCTTTGCTTCTGCCTGAAATATTGATTAGTCCCAAATTCAACTTCAAAGCAGAAAGTGTGAAACCACTGGAACGGTTATGAGAAAAGTCACTTCCCAGGGCAAAGTGAAAACATGATAGTTCTTCCTAAATCTAAAAATATAATCTGAGCTATAATAGAGTAATCAAGGAATAGAGAAGTCACAATATCACACAGAACATATCTTGTAAAAAATGTATTACATAAAATAGAAAGACCAATAAAAGATTCAGAACTTTTTCTGAAAACAGCTACAGTATCTGTCTTACTATCATGGCCCTAAATACCATAACAATTTCTCTGATCAGGTACAGCTAACGCTACATCATTTTGTGCAGAAATGATGTATCCTGGCATGGCTGACTAGTAAGACGTGGCATGATGTTAGAAAACCATCTGTCAAGTCAAACACATTTTTTTCATAAAAGTTCTTTATTAAAGCCTTAAGCTGCAAAAATGCAATTACTGCCATTTTCTAGCCAGGAATTCTAACTCTGTATTCTCAGATAAACAAAGTATATTTCCCCCAAAGAAAGAAACTATACAGTATATCTATATTCCAGGTTAACCTCTGCCAAGATTGGCTTTCAATCATAAAGATCGATGAACAGTTCAAGCATCGGGTAACACAACGATTGCTAATATTTTCTAAACTATTTACCTTATGATTGGATTCATATATTGTGCCCAGCCATGATTAATTCAACCATGGGTTTGTTGACTTAGCCATAAGCTACAATTTACAATCCCAGAGTGACTGGATTCACAATATATAGTAGACCAAATCAACAAATCACTTATGATTTAGCATGATCTGTGAGTACAGCAAGCGACAGTTTCACGTATTGGAAAGTTCAGGGGTTAAATAACTGCTCACTACCTATTCATCTTCTTGAGATATTCTCTTTCTAACTTCTTCAATTATGGAAGTGCAGAAATATAAATAACAAAAATAAAATGCCCACATTTAAATTTCCTTGAGTTTTAACCATGGCTTACCGTCATAGGTTACATAAGGGACCTGGAATCCTTTTGCACTATTTCCTTCATTTGATTTGAACTGGATCCACAGCTTTTTGGACCTGGAAGTGAAAGCTATAGGGCGTTCATAGGTTTGGCAGGTTTCATATGTGGTCACAGAATTGGAGGAAGCTACCAAAGAAAATGTACAAAGCAGATATTAGCGTTCTATTATGCTTTATTTCCCATAAGGTCCTACTATTACCCCAATACTAGTTATCCTGTTCAGTTATCCTGTTGCCAAAGTCTCTTCTAGTGAAAAGCAGAAAATGACTGCTATCTATAACCACTATGTTTATCTACTGAAGCCTGCTTTAGTAAAGTGTTTTCCTGATGAAAACAAGCTAACAACTGAGAATTCTGGGACAATAATCAAAGTATAGTTATATGGTGCCAGAATAGTAGAGGCTGTTATTTCAGAGGAGTTTGTTTTTCAATTTCATTGTAATGTATACAACTTTTGTCACTGTTGCTCTCAACATAGTATGAAAGCAAGTTGGTGGATTTTAAGCTGTCAAACTCTTCCCAACGTTTTGAAAATAAGAGTTCTGTAGTCTGCTGTGGGAAAAGATCTAGGAAAGAATCTCCAACAAAAATTTAAAAATCATGTTTCACAACACATCACTACACTGATGAGTATCTACGCAGTTATACCTTGATCATATCATTGGCCATTAATTTTACTGATGCTCTTACTACCAAAACAAGCCAACAAAATACTGATTTTCAATATCCAACATAATATTCTCCTAACGTTGATCCTTTTGTTCAGTAGGTAATGTCTTAAACTGTACAAAGGAGCTTTTCCCACCTACAAGGGACTAATATCATTTGTACATCTTTTTCCCATGAAAAGGATTACTTATATACCTATGAGCAAGCTGACCTAATCTGAAGACATCAGCCCAAAGAAAATAAAACAACAGAATTTCAAGACTTTGGGTGCATGCTCCTTTATTCACCTAAGCATTAGTATACCCAGGCCTATAGCCAAAGCGCATCTCTTTTATGCCACTTTATATAGAGCTACACTCGACACAGAAATCCTGAGAAACAAAATCTACTTCATTTTAACTTACAACTTTTTCTCATCACCAAGTAGTCTCCACATTCATCTTCTATTGGTAAAAATATTTCTGGAACCACAATCAAAATGCGGCGCTTAGGAGGTGGATTTATAGTCCAAGTACACTCAGTGTTTGCAGGATAATTTCCAGGATAGTTTGGGGACTCAATGTATCCAGTAAACTCTCCAAGCTCACCCCCACAATGTCTGTCTGAAAAAAGAAAGAGGAATCTATTATCTACATTACGGCCTATGCACACACAAAAAGGGTGAACCAATGCCACCAAACTCATCAAACTCTCTAAATCAAACTTCAGCTTCTATATAGAAATCAATCATATGGTTTCTTAAACAATTGTTAATATACAACTGCTTGCAATGATTGAGAATGTAGTACAGTATGTTCTCACATCACCCTATTTGTGGACCTGGCATCTTCCAAGTTTGACAAAGATTAACATACACAGTCCTTCCACATGACTATTTTACTGCACTTGACTATCCCATTGACACAATGGATTATACCAATGACATTCAGATAGCTATATTCATAACTTTCATAGCTATTCTGATATTCATATCACCATGTTCTATCTCCTCACTACAAGGGAAAAATATCAATGCTTGCCGACTATTTCAACCAACCTATGATTGTCTTTATTGCCTCCAAGCTGACCAAATATTGCAACCAATCCACAGGCCCCTTCCTCATTACACATTTTGTCTAGATATATTGTCTAGAATGACAAAGAAAACCCATTTTGTATCACAAACACAAAAACAACTAGCTAATTGTTTCCTTCTTCTGATCTCCATGATTCACCTACACTCTCCAATTGTGGAGGCTGAGGAGAAACCATTACATGGCTTAGTTAAATGGTGACAGTACTGAGTATTATTAAAATTGATATGGTTGACTTGATAAGAGGACCTGCAATTAAACTGGATAAAAATGAAGCCCCGTTAGATACCCTGGATCTTTTGGTACTTTCAGTACATTGATCATGGGATTGTTCAGGTAGCTAGGTGGGATTAGGCTTTGAGGCACTGCTCCTTTATGGCTACATTCAGAAGATAGTACTGAAGGACTACTGTTCAACACTTATGCTGCTGACTGATGACAGCTCTCCAAAGTAGACCAGATTAGAAAACTAAAGTTATGCAGGCCAATTATAGGTTTACAGTAATAGAATCTTGCAAGTCTGAATGTTTTTCCCTCCTCCCTCCCTTTATTAGGCAAGGACTTCCTTGAGATGTTTTCTCAGGTTATTGTTGTGTCCTGAACTTAGATTTATATGACCTTTGCCTTGGTAGCAGCACTTCCTCTTGTCCCTCAAAATCATTCCTTACACTTACAAGTGTAAGGCATTGGGTGGGATGTCTTTAGTACCCTGGTAGTGCCAATCTCTGATGCTCCTTACTTCTTAACTCCAAGGAATAATTGGTTCTGTTGAATATTCCCTAATTCAGTAATAGGCTGGGGTGGTGGTGGTAGGAACAAGCTAAAATGAAATTCAGACTTTGCAATATTAATTCTATACCAATGATTCCACATGGATTCTCAGTGGTTTACATATATCAATAAAATCATGCAACCACAAATAATCCACATTCCCATTAAGCCTATAATAAATCTCTCTCATAACCACCAGTCCTGGCAACATTGGACACCATGTGTTCTTTGGAACATTCCATTTTAACCACCTTTTTAAAAGCTCTTGGGAAATATATCTTTTGAGTCTTCATGGAAGGCTGCATAAGTATGGAGGACATGGTAAAAAAGAAAGTTTCTCCGAGCTTTCCTTCCCAGAGCTCACAGAGGGAACCAACAACATCCCTAATCTAGACATGTTCATTGGATGGATGGATAAATTTCACTTAAATTATCAAAATGTCAAACCATTGTAGCACTTTAAAGATAATGACTAGCACTTTGAATTGTACTCAGATGCCAACCAAACCACACCTACAATAGAGTTAGTTTTCACTTTTAAAGGGCAAAAGATTGTACAACTTGCCTATCTAAGGAACTCTTATTATGAATGTGTCCAGCTATTAATATCTATAGAAGATGTCCTTTGCAAGTGGATGTTGCTATCATAGGCCAATCTTTCTGAGGTCCAAGAGAGCCTTTTCTTGTACTGTTCTTCAATTAAGGAGCACACTTTCTGATTTTGGCTCCCATAAGTTCAGTATTGGGAAGAATACTGAAGATACATCTTTTTTTTCTAAGTTTTAATTGTTAAATTATTATGTATCAATGTTAAATTATGTGTCAATTTTAGTGAATTTAAACTTATGTCAAATTTATGTTTTTGTTTTAATTTTGTTAACTGCCTTTATCTAGAATAGAAAGGTGGGGTATATATGAAATGAAATGGCTGGGAGATGGCTGGGATACACTAGCTCCCTACATTGGAATGAGGGAGACTGCTACATACTGTTGGCAGTGGGTAGAAGAGAGTAAACAAAAATCTTAGGAAGCAAAGCCTTAGGTACAATTACAGAACTCTGAGTAGAAACCTTGATGAAACTGTTGGCAGCTGTTCTCGTTTCCACTTATATGAGTTGCATTGAGACCGATACCAAAGAAAATAACCAGGTCAAATATGCTGTATCCCAAGAGGAAGCAGAATCCAACATACTAAAGAAAGCCCTTGAAACACAGTATGAGTTTTTATGAGTTTCATTTTATGAGTTAATGAGAAAGAGTGAAAGGCAGCAATAACAGAGGATTAAGGACAGGATGCCTAGAAGCATTATTGAAGACTCTTAAAGACATCTCATATTAATTGAAGCAGTAAGAAGAGCAGCTATACTTTTTAGAGAATACATTTATACTAAAACTGAATCTAGTTGCTCTGGTATTAGCCTGCCTTTGACTCCTTGGCAGAATGTAAGCTGCAATTCCCCCAAGGAAAGAAATCTCATGTGATTTGCTATATATAGAAATGTTACCACAGCAACTCAAGAAGGAACTATGGCACAGGAGTCTCCAACGATGTGGGGGTAAAAGCCAATTGAAGTGAATATAAGCAAGGCAAGTAGTACTGATCTCCTGGATTCTAAAATTTACTATTCTTACTTAGCACCAATCTTCACCTTTGCAATGCAATATGTTTGTGGATCCATCATAATCAGTAGTTGTGTTTCCAGGACACGAAATACAATACTTTTGTCCAAACTCAGGTTGATATGTTCCATTTGGGCAGCGGATACAACGATGCGTAGTTGTATTGTAAAAGTGTCCAGGTGAGCACTGCACTATAAATGAGAATAAGAAAGCAGCTTGGACTAATATTTTGAAAAATTATGGCAAACATAATGACCTTAATTCACCTTAAATTCATTCAACAACTATTTTTCTTAAAATAAATTTATACAAATTGACATGCTTATAACCCTGTATAAATAAAAGCTTGTATGAGTTGGTGTACTATTTACAAAGCATAATTTTCATAATGTGTTTACTGCATAATAGAGACATATAACACTTATAACACAAAAAGGCATATAGGTGAAAAATATATTCAACTTTCTGTGGAAACAAAAATCATTATAGGAAGCTAGCTATTTGAAATGGTGCTAGGGTTATGTTCGCCTTGCTTGATTGGAAGATACACATTATTTTTTACCTATTTTTGGTCTAATGTATGATATTTCTTACATTATGATATATCTTATATTCTGGAGGGTGAAAAGTATTCCTATAGGTAGTAAATCATTGTCTATCGCAGCTGAGGAGGGAGAGATCCTTTTCAGGGAGAGATGAAAAATTGGGACTGAAATACATGATGGCTTATGTTTTGAAGTCTTGCCATTCTTACCTTTAGTCTCACAATCCTGAAACATTGTTGCACTGGTAACTTTTGTCATCAGACCTCCTCCACATACAAAACAAGATGTTCGACCTGGTTCAGGCTGGTATGTCCCAGAAGGGCATGAAAGGCAGGGCTTAAATCCGTCGGCTGAATATTCACCTGGGGAACACTGTCCTGGAGAGTAGGAAGAAGGGTAACAGAGTGGATATAAAAATCTGAAGCAAAATGAGTTTAAAACGATGCCTACGTGCAAGCTTAGAATCAAATGTTAAACCTTTAATATTTGTTAAAACAAAATACAGCAGAAAACAATTTTAAAAATGTTTCCTGTCTCTGCTCTCAGTTCTAATACTTATATGTAACTTGATTTAGAGAAAGTTGCCTATTTCTGCAATAAGAAAACAATAGCTTCCATTGTACTATATTACCAGCCTCTCTTTCTGATAATAGGTTTTTAATAGGCTTGCTTTTTAAGTAGAAAATTAGCAATAGCACTTAGACTTATATACCCCATTTCATAGTGCTTTACAGCCCTCTCTAAGGGGCTTACAGTGTCAGCATATTGCCCCCAACAATCTGGGTCCTCATTTTACCAACCTCAGAAGGATGGAAGGCTGAGTTAATCTTGAGCTGCTCAGGATCAAACTGCTGGCAGAGTTAGCCTGTGATACTGCATTCTAACCGCTGTGCCACCAGGACTCTTGTATTCAAATGTAATGCACCAAACTAAGTTACTACTAATTGAGAATTTGCTGAAGTTCGCTAAGTGCTGAAGTATCATCATGTTGTTAAAAGTTCATATTTGATATTGCAGCAAAATGGGATTTATTACCATGGATTAACTTTTCCAAATTGGGGCTATAGCAAGAAGTGGCCTGCCTTCATAACATACTTGTCATTCAGTTGCTTCCTCTCCTGCCCCAGCTGTTTGCGAAAGAAAAAGCTTATATTCAAATTAATAGACTTGTAAATATCCATCTTAATGGCTTGAAAGAGAGAAACCATTCTTGAACATAGATAATATAGTACGGTAATGTGTTATCTAATAAGCAAGATTAAGAAACAAAATATTTTTTATTTTAGTTAAATTGCAAACAAATAGCATAATTTAGTAATTGTGTCTTGGCTCAAACAATTCTTCATTCCTACCTTTTATGAGTTGTCTTCCTTCATCTGTCTTAAAGTTTACCATTCAGAAAAACAAAACAAGGCTGCAAAATAGGATCCCAATCCACTGTTTAAATATATGTTTGGGTCTACACTTTGACACAAATTAAAAATTGTGGGAGTTATAATCTCAACACATCTGGAGGAGACAAGGTCAGGAAAAGCTGCCAGAGGCATAACAGCTTTAATTTTCAATGCTTCTCCCTATTAGTTATCTATGTAAAAATACCATGCCAAGTTTTTTAAGAGAAAAGGAATTATAAATTTTCATGTGCCTCCCAATATTCTACACCATTTCATCTCTATTTTATGAAGTAATAAGCCCTTTTAGCCTATATGCTGAATGAACAGATAATAAAGAAAGGTAAGGTTACCCTTTGTTTGAATATATTTTAACAATGCCTGGTTCTGCTTATTCTTTATTTCCACAAATCTTATCTTGAAAACCCATTCGCTTTCAGTTCAGTTGAAGGACATATGCAAGGCAGAAATGATAGTGAAACTGTACTAAAATGTTTTCATAACACATACAAATGCAGGCCATATGGTAAATAGAAGATGTAGAAGTACAGTAATTACATCCAATTCCAATCCCTGGTCTTTAATATCTCTGTTTCTGAACTGTTTTGATGCTCAGATATTATAAAAACCTAATCTACTAGAACTGATTATATTCTATGTTGCCTATAGATTCTCCATGTAAATCTGAGTGACGCATCTCCCAAATTTGCAGTAAGCAGATTGCAAAGACAACACAAGTGATTAAACTGCTTTGCAAGACAATGGATTACTGCTGCAATTGTTTGGCTATACTGTGGAGTTCTTAACTTTTAAAGAGAGGTTAAATCTGTTACCTTGTGGTTTACAGCTTCAATAAATCACTTCACCAAATGGCTGTTTTTGTTAAGAGGAGCTAAATTGGCCTTGGCTTCATTTCAGGTTATTTAAGTTCACAGAAAAAAAAAAGGCACTAACTGCTCTTGATCAGGGATGAGGAATTTTGTTTACAGCTAATGAACTGTGTTTAATAGGGAAAACGGCCTTGGCTTATGAATAAAGCAGCAGAAGGAACCATATGCACTCATTGCAGCAAAGAAGGAAGAAAATGACATGGTAGACACTGAGCCATTAGTCATGACAAGAGGGACATGAAGAAATCATTTCTTTCCCAATGCTTTCTCTTTTGAGCTTGGAAGTAACTAAGATATTACATTATATGCAAATTTAAATTATTTTCCCTACATAGTGGTATTTAATTTGAATCAGAGGATATGCCACTTTCCTTTACCAACAGGCCAACATAACTGCAAAGGTTAGCCACACCAGTTACCAAACTGTTTGTGGTATCAAACAACACATCGTCCACACTTCTTGATTGAAAACTGATAGTTTAAATGGAGAATATGGGTATTTTACAAAATGTTCTATGTTGATATTATATTGCATACTGTACAGGGACTTGTAAATGGGAAGTTTAAAATTCACAGTAAAATCAAACAAAAAGCCCATTTTTTCTGTATTAGAAAAAAAAATAGAGAATGGGTTGTATTGTGGGTCAAAATATTAAGCCAAACTATTTGATCAGAAATATCAAGGGGTGGAATATTTTGGGGTCTCATATTAAGAATGCAGATAAGAGAATTGCAGTTCTACTACTCCATATTAAAAGATCTCTTTCATCAAAGAAATTTAGTATGCCAGGAAAAAGGAATAGCATGTTAAAATATATTACTGCGATGGAGATAAATTACAATACATTAAGAACAAAGATTGAAGGTATATTAGATCTTTGCAGTTCTATTTTTCCATCAAGACTTATCTAGAACCTGTGCTTCAAAAGTTATATAGAACCTGTGCTACTTATATCCAGTAGTATTAAATATTTTCATTATATAATGGCTGTGAAGAAAGAGCTGGTTGCAAATATTCTGTATCCCTTTTTCAGTAGTTAAGCACTGTCAGCTAGCAAAAAAAATTTCTATGTATCCATCAGAGAAGCATTTGCTTATTCAGGAAAATAACCCATAAAATAAAAACCTTGGAAAAGGATCATAGCTCTAGAAAGAGTAGGAAAGGAAAATGCAGAGATTCATTTCCACCTATGGCTAGGAACAGATCCTGTATGAAAATCTGGACAGTGCTGCCTGTCAGAGTAAGTAATATTAGACTAAATGAATTGAGGAAATATTAGGCTAAATAAACTAATGAAAATTAGACTAAATGATACCTTCATAACGTATCTACATTTCCCATATCTAGAGCACTTTCTAGAAGTAAAACAACTGTATTTTAAAAAAATATTTTGTCCAGAATATTCAATCCGGAATCATTCTGTACTTTTGTAATTCCAATACTTTTTTCCCATCTTGCATGACATTACATTATATCCACAGAAATGGCTTTAAAGTATAATAAATTTAGCTCTTTCTTTCTTGGAAAATCCACTGAATACATTTAATAGGCAAAACATAGTCTGATTACTGGATAAAATTAACCCACAGTCTTTAAACATTTTAATTGGTATATTCTTAACCATCCAGAAAAAATTATCTAAACTACAAGATTTACTTTATTGTTGCCCTGTTGCAAGCAATTGTCTGTGGTCTCTAATACATAGCTTAAATAACTGTCTGGCAGCACTCTTGAATGCCACAGTCTGAAATACTACCAAGAGGCCCTGGGTGCTTCAGTCCGCTGTATTTAATTCCTGAGTTTAGAATTTAGTCTTTACTGATGTACTGTAAAATCCTCTCATGAACGAATATTAGAAACGCGTTTGGACAGTTTCATACATAGGCAATCTTTGCTGCTCTAGATGATCAGAAATTGATGTTCAGTAGGAAAAGATTATCCTCCTTAGCAGAGGTGGTATTCAGCAGGTTCTGACCAGTTCTGGAGAACCAGTAGCGGAAATTTTGAGTAGTTCGGAGAACCGGTAAAGTCAGAGAACCTCTGACTGGCCCCGCCCCATCTATTCTCTGCCTCCGGAGTCCCAGCTGATCGGGAGGAAATGGGGATTTTCCAGTAACCTTCCCCTGGAGTGGGGAAGGAATGGAGATTTTGCAGTAACCTTCCCCTGGAGTGGGGAGGGAATGGAGATTTTACAGTATCCTTCCTCTACTACGCCCACCAAGCCACACCATGCCCACCAAGCCACGCCCACAGAACCGGCAGTAAAAAAAATTGAATCCCACCACTGCCCCTTAGTCTCTCGTATAATCTGTTAGTTTCTCTTTAATGCCACTATTCTCTGGGCTACAGCAAGAATTCATTGCTAAAATGATCAAAGATCAAGAAGAAGAATTTCATAGCTAGGATCATGTTGGAAACTGAGAACGTTGCCTTTATTCAGGCAAATATTCCCCATCAAGATTCTACAGAGATTTATCTCTATATCATTTTTTTTCTGCCTGTTTCAGAGCAGTTAATAATAGGAAGGGAGATGTTAGATTATACCTGCTTTCACAGCCACAAACCTCTACTGCGCATTCACCTGCAATGAAGAGCAAACCTACTTTTTCTATAAATTGTTTAGCTAAACTCTGGCATTATATTATTTCTCCAAAGCCTAATGTTAATGATACATTTTTCAGTATATATAAAAAGGGAGAAGCAACAGCGGGTCCTTCTGTCCAAACACGGTGTGTTTCATATTATCCTTACCTCCACATTCAGATATACTGCGAGCACCAATTGCTTTTGAGTCCCCAGAACGTTGAAGATTTGGACAAGGTTCACAGACAATTTGACCTTCATTGTCTTGATAAGTTCCATTAGGACATAAAATACAATTTTCTTGTTCCCCATCAAAATATGTTCCAACACTGCAGCTAGCTAACAATAGAAGGCAAAACAGTCAGTCACAGAAAATATTTTCTCTTCAGTAAGAAGAATGAATATTACATAGGGTGAAGCTTTAACCTATGTTTTAATGTACTATTTTCAATTAAAGTTATGTTATTTCACTGAATTGCTAACCATCATTATTATTCCTGAATATATACCCTATAATGTAAATCTCACAATTGATAAATTTTCAGAATTTTACTCATAATGTGTAAATGACTGATCTTTCTTCACTTAGAGCAGCACAAAGATATAGATGGCATTTCTTTGGTCTGAATGTTCACAACAATAGTGGATATTTTTGGAACAGGAAAATTGACTCTTGTCCCGTTATGGTTTTCCTTTGAGCTCCTGAAGATGAAAATCCTTCTACTTTTCCTATAAGATTTTCCTTTAGAATTCTACACTTTAAAAAAAGCATGTTCAAACCATGGCAGATGGCTGCTTTCACCTGCTTTTTGTTCTAGATCCACATTTTAAAAAAAAAACTATAAAAACTGAAACATGTAGTAGAAAATCTGTAATATACTATCAAGACACCTGTTTTCCAGCTGAAACGTATCTTATTTGATCAGCAACATCTCAAGTTAAAGATCCCTGGAAGCCAACTGAACAGGATCTCTAACATAGGAGTCAGTAATTTCCTTTCATAGGACTACAGCTGTTATTTCAGGGAAATATTTTAATTAAATTCCCTACTAAAGAAATTGGGTCAGACCTCTAATGTGATCAATCTGTTTTCTTTCTGACACCAAAGTTGAGAATGGTGCCAGACAAAGAAAAAGGGGATGTTCAAGTGAGAACATCTGTTTGCTTTAGCCTTATTCTTTGAGCTATCCCTTATAGATAGCTTCTGAATGTGGCCCTTGAAGGCAAGAGAATTCTAGACTAATCACATCACTGAACTACAAGATTAAGCATTCTAAAAAATAGCCACATCAGCTGAGCAATATTCTTCCCAGTATTGATTTCAATTAAATAATTATGTATATGCAAAGTCTACAACCCCATAAAATTGAAAATAGGATCCATTATTGGATTTTTCCCAGCTTTACACATACTTACAATGCATAAAACTGGCTCCAATTCTCCTCCTATTATCAATGGGGATTACGTGTTATTCAGAGGTGGGTTCCTCCCGGTTCGCCCGAACCGGTAGCGACCCGCTGGTGACATCACAATGATGTCACAGATCCGGTTCGGTTGGTGCCGGTTCGTGGACGCCGCCATCTTTTTTTTAAAAATTTTTAGGGAAAAAAAATTTCGAATTTTTTTCCGTTTTTTTTTCTTCTGCGCATGCGCAGAAGCCGAGTTTTCGGCACTGCGCATGCGTCGCCATCTTGTTTTTGGCTTTTTTTGGGGGGGTTATTTTTTTGCACTGCGCATGCGCTTGTGTGCGAAGCGCGCGCACGCCCACGAGGCATGGCCACGCGGTGCGGGAGGAAGCAAACCGGCAGCGAGGTAAGTTAGAACCCACCCCTGGTGTTATTGGACCAGTTTTTTAAACTAGTGAATCCATAGCTATTGTCTGGGCTTATACTGTAGCTACTTAACAGTTTCAACTGAGGCAATAAAAAAAGAGTAATTTAAAGTATAATCTTTATAAGTGTAACTAAACTGGAGACAATTTTAATTAAATAACCAGGAACAGATAGACCCTTTAAAATTGTGACTCTTACTTAAAATAGCAATCTCTTCCACTGCTCAAAATGAAAGCTACACATCAAATAGTTGCTTTAAGCATTCTACTGAGGTACTCCTGATACTTTTCTCCAGGGTGATAAAGCAGAAATATACTGATATAAACAAATCCGCTGAATGACAACTTCTAACAGCCCCAGGCATCAGGGACAGCATCTGGAGGACCAATAGTTAGATTGTTGCTTGCCTGTATAAAATTTCCCTCTGTGAGGTAATCAAGTATCTAAAATCAACGTCTTTATACTAACTTTTAAAGACACCACTGATCCTTCAGTATGAACGAAATAGCAACATCACAGCAAAAAAAACATAAGGTGTTCCACAGAATACAAAAACCGCCTCCTTTGAAAACAAAGACCAATAGTTTAGAAATAATGAAACTCCATTAAGGATTCAGCAAACTTTTTGCTTGCTTTTCTTTTCTTTTCTTCAAATTAAGAACCATTCACCATCAACAGATTCTGTTCCTGTAGCCACCCTTTTCTGTTGTGTTCATTGACCATTAAAACCCTATTCTTAACTTATACAAGAGTTTCAGGGTTGAAGTGAAAGCTATTCTGATGCAAAAGATAGATGTGGAGAGAGGCACCCCGAGGGCGCCTGGATTAGAAGTTATAAAGACATTTAAAGGTTCTTTCTCCCTATTCAGCTAGTTTTAGCTTTGAGATTTTGATGCCATGGACAAACACTATAGTGTCTCATTGACTAAGATGGTGAACCTCATAAAAGAGGTCATGATCCACAACTAACCACCCCTTGAAGACCCATGCTCTGATTTCCTAAGAAAAAAAAGACAAAAACTAATGGATTGTATCTCTAAGCTGCCTCTTATATTGTTTCAGAATCTTTGTTGTTACTGTTGTTTTGGTTTCTTACTGGTTTATAGGCTGTGAGCATGTGGAGAAATTTTGTGCGTAAGAACTGGGCTCTTAAATCTATTATTCCTGAAACAGTAAGAACAGTTAGGTTTTTATCTCTAGTTTAGAAAATGTATTAGCCACTTGCATTCTGTTCAAGACCCTATTATTCAAAAAGGGAAAAGTTGCAATACACTGAACATCAGACATACAAAACTTAGTAGGAACAAAACTAAATACTGAGTGTACTTGTTCCTGTATTTTTATCTTTTTTAACAAATAAGATAATAGGATAAAATTTAAAAAATTAAATTACAATAAAAAATAGGAATAAGGAAGGAGGAGTATTAGGTATGTTCATCATCTTGAGTTAATTAAAAAAATAAGGCATGATAAACAAAAAAAAAAGATTGAAACTCTAGTGCAAGTTAATCTGTCTCTGATGAATGACTTCATATTGCTTTCAATATTTTTTTTATTTATTTACTATTATTTATTTGCTGCTTCTTTAAGTTACTTGATATCATGAAGGTATCTCAAGATTAAAAAGTAAAATGAAATAATTGACTAAAATTGCAATATCTTAAAAGAGAGAGAGAGAGAGATGATACAAATCAAGGGCTGGATTCTTTTCTTCCTTTCTCCAGCTCAAGTGGTCTGAAGACATTATATCATGACCTACTTCAAAACCCCATTCCTGCACAATTTCACATAAATCTGGAGGTGAATATGAGTGTTTTCCCATCTCATTTCCTGAGGTTTCCCAAGGGACATATAGATACATTTCAAAGAATCAAAAGTTAACATTAAGCACAGATTGTTGACCTGAATGGTATGACATAGTATGATATACTATAAACAAAAAGGGAACATTTCCAAATAGAAGAGAGGAAAGCACAAAAGCTTGAGTTTCCGTAGAATTCATTCTTATTATATCAGCTAGTTTTCCATATAATCTGAAATATAGGTACTAATCCTGCCAATTTGCTATTGAAACATTTGTTTTGGAATCTCATATTTCCATTGTGTTTTTGTAATCATAGTTCTCTTTAGAGCTTTTGTTTTAAAATATGATTGCATTGCTTTCAGTTCAATGAACTCATGGAGTTAATACACATGTTTCTAAATAAACATATTTCGTACCTGCCATGTTTTCATGATAAATGAGATAAACAATAAAGTTCACACTGTGTACAGCACTAAGTATTATGAAACTGACAGATGCTTTCAGATAATTGAAAAAATGAATAGAAAATAAATTACAAAGCTTATGTCTGAGATAATGGAATAGAGATAACAAAGAGGACTTACACTGAGCCCAACGAAAATAACCTTGGCATAAGATTCATTTGCCCACAAATAATTTTTTGTGGTGCTGTCAAATGTAGAATTCTGGCATTTATTGATCTAGTCATTCCTTCAATAGCTGCACTGATTTTGTGATATTGTGAGTGTCAGGCAGATAAAACGACGCAAAGAGAATGAGATGCACATCTGAGAGATTTCATCAATATTAATTTCTGATAATTCTACTTACCACATTTGTTATCCACGTGCTTTTGACCTAGGCTGCAGGGATCCTGGGTATCTACTGCTCTGGGAGGCTTTCGGGCCACGCCATGATCTACACCAGACAGGCGAATATGGAACTGCTCTTTGTTGATGACTTTCCGCAAAGTTCTAATAGCTTTACGAAGCCTTTTCTCAGTCCTTTTACGTGCACAGCTCAAATTACACACAGCTAGAAAGGAGCAGGTAGCAGTGATTAGGAGCAGAAAGCTTGGACGAATAGAACCATATTACTTAAAAGAGGCAGGTGATACAGCAACTGAGAAGGCAGCCTGCCTAAATTATGGCAACAAATATTGTTCTGAGGTGAAATTTTCAAGGCACACAAAACAGACGTTAATGTAGAACAATAACATCTTTAGCCACAGTAGCTTTCTGATCATATGGAAAAGAGCTCTTAAGCTTCAAAACAGGAGATACTTTTTTTCTTTTTTGCGTAGAAATGGAAATGAAAGAGAGAACTCAAAGATCAAACTGCAACAAAGCTCTGTCAGAAATGAAGCCTTTCAGTTCTTTTCCAACCAACCTGCCACCTCCTTTTGGTCTGTTTCAAGCTCAAAGTCTGCAGATATAAACATTTCTCTAGCTGCCTTCATTCTGCTGAGGTCTCCAACAGTTTTCTTGCCAGAACTGCATGTTAGGTTTACATAGTAGAAGTTCTCCATTACTGAATTATGTTTCTCTGTGTGGACAAAATTAAAGGAAGCAGCAACTTGGCCAAATTTGTTACTGGGCATTTGCTAAAGCTTGATAAATGTTGCTGAATAAATGTGTGCGGGGTTATATGATTAATTCCAGATGCTTACAAATGACAAACAACTGCAGCTACCAGTTTAGATATTTAGCATGTGACATACCAGCAACTGTTCTGGAAACATTTATAGTTATATCCCAAATCTGAGAAGAACTGTGAATCACTACATCAACAGAAACCCCCAAATCCTATCAAGTCATAAATGATCTAAAAAACCAACCATTTTAAACTATGCACTGTCATCCATACCTGACATTACATGATGAAGAGCATCCTGAAACATCTTACTCTTTTTCAAGTTACATTTTCCTTGATTAAACTTAAAAGTTACAGTTGTCCTGATGATAGAGAGATCTTCAGAAAGAAACAGTAGAATAATTATTTTCAAATTAATTGAATTCATTACCAAAACCAAGCAGTAATATAGATGGTTTCTACATGCCTCATTTAATTCTCTACGTATATGGGTTATGGATTTAGTCTCCAATGCACCCTGTTTTCTTTCTTTTATTATCTTAACATTTTCCTTTGCATTTGATGTTTAAATTTTTCTTAGCCACTTAGAATTGCAAGGCAAGTAGGCAGCCATGTAAATGGAATAAACAAACAAACAAACAAACTATGCAAAAACTCCTCATCTCAAGAGAGAGCCAAAAAATGAAAGCAAACAAACAAGCCAAGCCAAAATATATAGTACACTGAGGTTATAAGAATATTTGAAGTAACTGAAGAACTTGCAATAAACCACATTGTCTCTAAGACAAAGCCAAACAAATAAATTTATTAGTGGGTAGTATAACCAGATTATTATAATAACCCATATTGTAGTTTGTTTTGGTTTACCGTGTTGTCTGAACATAGACACTGTGGTTAGTTAATCATTGATGATCGATTATGGCTGGGTTTAATCAATTTAATAATAAAATGTACAGCAGCAACTTTCATCCATTTTAATCGCAAATGATGAGTCTAAGCTATGTGTCATGCTAGCCCTTAGCAAATGTGTCATGCTAAGTATAGATAAGCATGTTGTACACTGAAATCAGTTGATTGCTCTGATATTCAAATATTTTGATGTGAAAACATTAAGACATGATGAATTTTTAAAATAAAAATTTATTTAAAATTTTAAAGCTATATTTTAAAATATATGTGTTTTTTAAAATGCTTACAAAAGGCACACATGCAAGCGGTACCTTAAAATATTTATCCCATTTCCCTCCAAAAAGGCAGCAATGCCTTTTCTATTTTTCTGGTTGCTGCAAGATGCAAAAAGAATACATTAAAACAGACAAAAGTTATTTTAAAGAAAATTAAAATCTGCTCAAACACAAGAAAAATTAGGCAGATTAATTTACTAATTGAACAATATTTCCTTTATTGGCAAGCAGGCCTACAAACAAAAACCAAACAAAAACAAACCAGTCATAAATGTGTAATATATTTTGAAATCATGCATATAAAATAATTACCTAAAGTAGTTGATTCATTTGGATTTTGTATTTTTTTCTTAGGTGATAAAGGATTGCCACATTTTATAGTATATGAATCTTCCAGGCCTAAGAGACAGATCATAAGGCTATACAATAAAACAGAAACACATGCTAGAGCATGGCTGAAATATACCCCTGAAATCTCATTCTAATATAACAACAGGAAAATTGTGATTCTTCAGCTATTGCTGAACTACATTTCCCAGCATGGTCTATATTAGCTGGCACTGTGGAGAATAATAGTTCAGCAACATATAAAGGACCACAACCAATTTATCCTTACACTAATATATAAACAATGCTTAAAAATTACAAAAATATATTATTGTCATGATTACCTATAGTTGTTGGATAAGAGATGGGCAGCAAATTTTATAAATAAATAAATAAAACCTATAATTACTGATTGTAATTATTTACACAATATTGTAGACTCCCTTTACTAATGGAGATGATGGAAGTTCTGTACTGTTGCAAGTTATTCAAAATAACTCTGAAATTGAATACAGTGAAACAAAAGTATTGTTTGTCAGATCAGACTATCAAATTACAGAGGCAGTCTCAAGGAGAGAGAGGGGGGGGGAGAGAATATCACACATGGAAGAGGCTATGTTTTTTCTTTCTTTGTCTAAGATTTGTCATACTCTACATTTTCAGGCTTTAAAGAAAAGTCAATCATTTTATCCTAGGTAGATAGATAGTATCCAAGAGATATCCAGGAGCAGGAGCATATAGAAAATGGCAATAATCAGCAGCGGTAAAAGAGCTAAAATTGCATATATTTGAGATTCAATCACACTTTTGCCAAACCATTTTAAGACCATGCAACCGGAGGTCAATAGCTCTACCATAAATAAAATATATTTATTTGCTATATTTTATGCTACCATACTCCACAAACTCATAAATAATAGTGAACCTATTCCTGGAGATGACACTAAGATCTTGGAGACTGTGTATCGCTTCTGTGCCATTTTCAGAGCATTCTTTGTTTTCAATGTGAGTGAATTTGCAATTTGAATTGTGGAATGGGAATGGTATTTATAGGCTGAAAGATCTGTTTGAAAAAATGACTTTATCTGAAGTTAAAACAGAGAAACCTAAAAACAAGACATGAAATTATGGTTCCATTCAACGTCACAAGATGCTTTATGTCCATTGGTCTGGAACTATGGATACATGGCAGCAGAACTACACCACACAACTGACTTAGTCAGATTGAAAATCATTGACCTCATCAACTTCTGCTCACTCACTACCTGCTTTCAATTTGATGTCCCATAAGAGGAGTCATGTAAGAACATTATTCAAATGAGTACAAATGCACTATAACAACCCAGAATATCAGAAAAAGGAAAATGACCACCTATATAACATTTTCCAGCAAAATGGATGCCCACTCAACTTTATCAAAACATACCTGACCACTCAATTCATTATAGCACAACCAATAGAAGCTTTGAAAAGGATAACACTACTGTACATTAAAAACATCTCAGAAACAACCAACAGTCTGTTATAACCACATGGCATCACTGTACCGCAGAATTCAACTAAAGCCCTCCAAAATATCTTAAGTAAACTAAAAGAACCAGCAGCCCAAGAAGAAAAAGCAACATTCATTTACCATATACAGTACATTGTAAGGACTGTAACAGCCACTATATATCACTGACAAAGACTAACAGAACACATCCATGAACATCAACTAACAGTCAGAAGACACAATGAAAACCCCTTAATCTTAATCTGTCCATGTTCACATGGACAGACTCAACCATAATTTCAGTTGGAAATCTATGAACATCCTAGATTAAACTAAATCCAAAAAACTTTAGAGAATTCCTAGAAGGTTGATATTCAGACAAATCAGTTATCAATAAATACATACAGATAAATCACATTTACATACTATTCAGAAGAGGCAATGAAAAAGCTAAGAAGAAAAGAAAGACACCAGAAAAAAGACCTCCTCGCCATTAGCCAACACCCGGATAAGCAGGGATTGCCACCAGACAAACAATCAAGCAGAAAACAATAACCAAATCAAGAAACTACCAAGGAGAAAACCACTCCCTGCAATACTAGAAGGGTAAGCACATACATAATTACTTACATAACAGTAAGTAATACATACATAAACAGGGAGCAATTCCCAGATTTAGTACCAGTGATGATGTTACTTAGTCAAGTAATGAAACATTTATAGACAAATAATCAAGTTCATAGAGCACAAAAAACTCCACAAGTATTGTATCTACTGTCAGCCCTGGAAACCATCTACAGCCTAGCATATCAAGGAATACAGCAGTTTAAGGAAGTTTGCTGTAGTCCATTCCAAACTGACACAAAAATTCCATCCACATTCTTTCAACCTGAAAGAGGGGTTGAAAGCTCAGAGGACAAAGGTCTTCTAAAATATCCAGGTTATCAAATGAGAGATGAGCTTTTAAATAATGAAATTATTCCCTGGCTCAAATTAAAATGCTAGGCATATAGTATCAGCCAATCCACACTCTGTATTTCCATCATGTTTCCTACTACTCACCATAAAAGTACAGTTCCAGTTCCTATTTTCTTATCTTTAATTGATGGAAACAAGAGGAAGATGCTTCCATATGTTTTTTTTCCATTTTCCTAGCTAGATTACCAGGATTCATAGGAAAAAGGCCACACTAGCTTGACTGTCTTATATTTTTCAAAATGTTAATTTCAATGTTCATTCACTGAAAATCACAGAGCTTTAAAGCTCCACATATCTTTTCTATCCTTGGGCAAATCATAACATTGTTTCATAAGAAGTCTATTAGTTGACTAGTTGGCAGAGGATGGTTTTCAAGGAAGGCAGTTCAGATAAATTTTAACCTACAACACTTCTGCTGCTACGTAACTTGCGGACACAGTAATGAAATATATTTTTCTTACAACACTTTTATAGGCAATATTTTAAAAATGCTCTGTTTTGCGATCAACTGATTTCTATGCCAATGGTGAACAATTTGCTGCTTGTTTCTTTCTATAATACAAAACTACCAGGTTATAGAAATATTATGCTTCATTCATGAGCAACCACTAAAGGACTGTTGGAAGAAAAAGCTTCAATGTACATTTGTGGAATAGAAAATGAATGCAATTAAAATATATTTACTACACACAGTCCTCAACTTCCACAATTCGACTGAAATTTTTGTTGGAAGGCAATTAGTCACATGTAACTGGACCCCATTTTATAACCATTTCTATGATGGTTGTAAGTCAAGCCACGATCGTTAAGCAAATAATGTGGTGGTTAAGCAAATCCAGCTTCCACATGGTTTTTTTTCCAGAAACCTATAAAAACATTGCAAATAGTGATCACATGACTGGGGGGGGTAGTGTGATGGTTTGTAATGGTCATAAGTACAAATTGAGATCATAAGTAACATTTTCATTAGACCATCACAATTTCTCATTAAGTGAATGGGATGATGGTTTCCAATGATTATAAATATGAATGTAAGTCATAAGTAACTTTTTCAGAGACTGGCATAATTTGAAATCGTCATTACATGAACAGTTACAAGTCAAGGGCTACCTGTTCAAAGCGAATTCTCCTATAATGTGTGCAAATACATCAAAGTTATCGAAGTTATTCTTGTTACCCTAATTTAGGGATAATAAAGATTGCAATAGCAACAACAATAACACCCCCCCATGTTCTGCATGACTTACCAGAAGTAAAATGGACATCTGAGGGGCAGATTAAAAAGCATCTATCATTTCCACCAGTCTTGATGCAGCGCAGAGATACTTTGGGGGAAAGGACATCAGACAAGGGCCTTTCTACAGAGCAAAACACAGACACTCACAGGACAAGAAAGCTAATGGCAGGCATGGTTCTAAACATGCAAATATGAAGCTACATGTTACATAATCACTATCAATTTGCACATATGCTATTCATAATACTGGGAATGAAGACATACACACAGTATATTATAAAAAGCTGGGGGGGGGAGGGGTCATGCAGACAACTGCAAAAGCAAAAACAGCCTAGATTAAAAGCACAGGAAAGAAAGCATCAAAGACCCGAAAGTATCTCCTGTTTTTGTTTTATCAGCTAATTAGAAGCAACATCGTGCTATAGATCTATAATAACTTTTAAGAGACCTGAATGCAATTTGGAAGACCATTCATTGTTTCAGTCTGCATTGTTCCAAGAAATCTGGTTGGCCACAAGTAATAGGGTAATAAAAGGAACATGTACAGACACATTGTGTATATTATGGGAAGTGCAGAGCCTTCAAGTGATCCAAAGCTGCAAAAAAGGTTTGAGACGCTGAATCTTACCCACACAGTCCTTTTTGTTCCAGTGTAATTTATACCCGGCATTACAATGGCACTGATAACTACCCAGTGTATTTATGCAGATATGTTGGCAGCCTCCATTGTTCATGCTACATTCATTGATATCTACAGAAGAAGAACGAGGGGGGAGAAATTGGTACTGTTCTGAATCTAGTTAGCAAAGAACTGCACATGGATAACTACTGCCAGGCACACAGTACATAAAGAGCTAAATATGTTTTTCTGAAGCATGGATATTTTAATAGAGTTGCCAAAAACTTAAAACATGCATTTGCACACACAGACCAGCTTTTATTGGAAGCCTCTCACAAAATGTTCAGAACAAATCACTGGTGCCCAGTTAATGATTGTTTGATGTGCCATCAAATTGCTGTTAATTCTTAGCAACCACATAGATCTGTACAGCCAAAATTTAACCAATTTTAACAAAGGACAAAATTTAACAAAGGACACCCTACTGATTTTAAGCAATTTTCATTAAAAATGGAAGGTAAGGTAGACTATTTCAATTAAGACAATGAGTCACAATGATGATCCTTACTTGCCCTGAAATAAAATGTAGGAACTGCATCCTTGTCTCGGTAAAGATGTCAACTTTGAGTTGCTTCCCATTTAGGTTGCTTACAGTTAAGGAAATAGGGTTAACAATAATTAAAAGACAGACAGAAGCTATATTTGGCCATTCATAAATGAAAGGCTAATCAATAAAAGTAACAACACAAAAATATCCCTAACTACAAGAACGACTGTATGATCAACCATTTTGGGGGCTTGTCGTTCTATAGGGACATTGACCACCAGTTGATTATCCCTCTTTCATTTAAATTTCTGGGGTACTCTGTTAAACAATCAAGATAAATTTATTTCTCTAAGAGTAGCAAAATTTTGCTACATTATGTGTAAGCTTCACCCTAAATGGTTGTAATAGTTCTTGTTGTTAGGAGATAGTTTTGTCTTGTTCCTTTTACTGATTGTACAATAATTAAAAGCTGGTATACACTGAAGCAAATGTATGTGTGATGCTATTTCCCTTGTAGGTTCCTACTCTTCCTGGATGCCTGTTTCATCTAATTTCTCCACAATTTATTTTATCTTTTCTTTTAAAGCTATTTTATTTACCTGACCTCTACATACAGTATAACAAACACTATCCATTTCTTAAAACCATTGTGGCTTAGGCTTTTACCTTACAGATAATTACTACATGCCATAATTAGTATTACCAACAGTACTTTGCAAGCATGATCTGCAAAATCCAGCTCTTAGTACCCAAAGTGTGGAATGCAACTATTTATTCCAAAACCCACAGCTGCTTTCCAGTAAAAGTAAGAATGAAAAGTTGTTTTAAGGAATAGTACAGTGTGTACAGAGTCAGGCTCCTACTTCAAACCACCCGAAAAGTAGAAAGGCAAATAATCTCAAAAATCTGCAGCACGGAGTTTGAAATGCACATTTCCTTTTCATGTTGAGATCACAGAAATAGAATTCCAAAGAAAATGCCAGCAATACGTTTATATACACTCACCGCCACAATGTGTGAAGCCAAAAAGAATGTATCCTTCATTGCAAATACATTCAAAAGTGCCTGGATGATTGATGCACAAATGGTCACATGTCCTTTCAAAAGAACATTCATCAATGTCTGTAATTTAAAAGGGATGCTTTATTACTTCACTTTTTATGGAGGAGACATTAATGAGCTAGGAAAACTGAATTAAAAGTGGAGGATAAGCTAGCCTCATAACAACTCACTGGAAACATTTATTTATTTATTTGAATTAATAATCCACCCAGCTCCAATAGACTCTGTTAAGCTCACAATGTTAAGATCATAATGCAAATCATGAAAGTCAAAGTACTGAATTGTTGCTCTCAATGTGAATTCTTATTCTTTCTTAAACTTTGTTTTTGTTAAAGTAAGGTATTATTTAATTTATTGTATTTCATGAAAACAATGAACTACTTTAATTGCACCCTTTGTTATAGAACATATATCCAGTTGTACATTACATATACAGTAGATGTAGCATTAACATCATTTTGATGTTCCTGTATTATCTAGAAAAAACTCTTCCCATAGCTGAGGTTAAAAAAAAATTATCAAGGAGAATGTCTTATCCTACAAATCTGCTTATTCTCCAAATATGGGTTTCTACCAGCAGATTTTGAGGTCCTGAATGTGTATCCCATTGCATATAAGGACAAAAACTTAAATAGTGAGATTGGTTCTACCTCTGTCCATCTTCCGGAACCCCTTAAAATCTGGTAGTGTTTACAGCCCTGGGGCTCCCAAGGGAATGGTAATCTGATGAGTTGGTTCCATTGCTCATAAGAAATGATGCTCTCTCCTAGACTTTTAATAATAATACTAATTATTGATTTTTACAAAAATATTATTATCATTTTATTGCATGCTGCCCAGAGTTGCATTTTGTGAGATGGGTAGCCATATAAATGTGATAAATAAGTAAACAAAGCTATCTTGGAGGAATAAAAACAGTAGGAAAGTAGTTGCATGACATCTTTCTACCCAAAATAACCACACCCTGTTTCCAACCACAATCTAGAAGTAGCTTTTCCAGGGTAAACTGGGCAACTAGAACAGGCAGATTTGAACATCTATTTTTCCTCCTTAAGCTTGTTCTGCCTCATTAATACCTGCTAGAATTTCTTTTCAGCGCTTAAGATCTAAGCCGACTGCCAAAGCAGGACTTGGTCATAGGATACTCCAGCGGTGAAATCTACTTACCTTCCCTACCGGTTCGGAAGTGCTCGCTCCGCCCGCGCACGCTTTTTGACCAACACTCCGCTCGTGCGCAGGTTTTTTCACCCTCTGCACATGTGCAGAATGCTTTGCGCATGTGCAGAGGGCAAAAAACAAGAAAATTGCGACGTACGGGCGGGTGGGCAGAGCCTTGCGCTGCTGTCGCTACCAGTTCTCCAAACCACCAGCGGGCGCCGCTACCGGTACGCCCGTACCGGGCTGAACCGGTAGCATTTCACCCCTGGGATACTCCCGCTGGCAGAAGAAAGACTAATTTTCCTGTTTCCCTTTCTCTTTGCAACCCCTATTCTCCCAAATATGTTTCAAAAGAATAAAAACAGGTTTGATGAAAATGCTGCAATGGAAAGAGCAAACAGTGAAAATAATTTCCCTCCTTTTCCATCAGTGAGAGTACCCATATGTGACATTCTGCTAAAGGGACACTCTGCTATAAAGCATTATTCAGGATCCAAGTCCTAGATCTAACTGCAATCAAAAGAGTTTTGGATTACAGAGAGCTTGCAGCTGAATAGTGATATCAGAGACTGAAATGTGAATTATGGAGAAGATATGCATAAGGACTATCGAAGTTTTAAATTATAATATTTAGGCTTGGATTTATATTTTATATTTGTCTTAATTGTCACATTTGTCTTAATAAGATAATTTTTGAAAAATGGTACAGAAAGGCAATAATAATTTTCAAGATAAACTATCAATATATCTACTGAGAATATAATCAACCCATTCCTATCAATAGAATATTGATATTATTACTATCAATATTTTATTATTATTATTATTATTATTATTAGGCTATTTTCACCTAAACCTGTGTATATTCAGCACATTCTCAGCCAGAAATGAAATATTTGTCCTGTATTCTTAGAAGAATCAAACCAAGAATTCTACTGATAGCCATCAATTCTAGTTTCGGAAAGTCAGTTAATTATAGTTCCAGATGAAAGTGAATTATACTCATCAAACAATTTAATCTCTGCTTATTATCATTTTACTAAATTACTTCATGCTAATTAATCATTCTGTTAATGTAAACATAATCCATAAATAGTTTAAATTTATCTCCCTGAAATTAATGGAAAAATTATTAACTGGACCCTAAACAAATGCACGACTGAACCCATCCATGCAACCCTATACAACGCTGTTACCAATCTGGGACTAGATCAACTAGTAACTAACAACACTAGACTCAACAACTGCCTTGATCTCATCTTCTGCAACAGCCTAAACTCAATTTATGGACTACAAATAAAAGAACCCTTTTCCAACAGCGACCACAGCATGATTGACTATAGTCTCAATCTACACCATTGCAAAAATCACCTTAATGATGGGATACCCAAATACAACTTCAAAAAAGCCAACACCTCTTATCTCTAGACTGGCAAACTCTATTCTCTGGCTGTAACACTGCCAATGACCATTATAGCATCTTCTTGCTCGAAGTCAAAAGAACTATCAGACTACATGTACCACAAATAACCACCATAACCAAGAAAAACAAACTGCCCATATCAATAAGGAAGCTTCAATCAAAAAAAAAATATCTCTGGCGGAAAAACAAAGCTGGCCACGTAGCAAACTTCAAAAACCGCTACAAAAATATATTCACCAAATAAAGACTGAATGCTCCAACTACCACAGCAAACAAGAGGAAAACCTTCTGCACACAAATTCCAACCGTGCCTTCTACAATTTTGTAAACAACAAACTTAAGGACTCGAGACCCCTCCCACCACTCAAAGGACCCAACGGCAAACAATGCAACGATGAAACAGTTAAAGCTAACCTCTTCAACACATTCTTCGGCTCCGTCTTTGTAAACAGCAATGGCTCATGCCCAAAATTCCTTAGTCGTACCATAAATAATCACAATGATTTAATACAAATAGATTTCACAGAAGATAACATTGAAAAAGCACTATGCAGCCTAAAAACATCTCTATCAATCGGACCTGATGGACTATGTGCATACTTCCTAAAAAAGCTCTCCACCGCTCTGGCTGAACCACTAAGCATAATCTTTGAAAAATCCTTCAGGACCAGCTCCCTACCAAACCTATGATCACTAGCCACGGTCATCCCCATCTTCACTCTCAAACAAGCAATTTGGTTTCAGGAAAAAATTATCCTGCAATCTACAACTACTACACTGCAAAAACATATGGACTTCAAAACTTGACCAGGGCAAAACAATAGATGCGATTTACATAGACTTCTGTAAAGCCTTCGACTCAGTGGTACACGACAAACTACTTCTGAAACTAAAATCCTATGGCATCTCTGGACCCCTACATAACTGGATAGCTGCGTTCCTGTCAAACAGACAACAAGTGGTCAAAATAGGGAGTGCCCTATCAAATCCCGTACCTGTTAACAGCGGTGTACCCCAAGGCAGCGTACTAGGACCAACACTCTTTATACTCTATATAAACGACGTTTGCGATCACAATATAAGCAACTGTGTTCTCTTCGCCAATGATGTAAAACTTTTTAACACCATTGACAACACTGCTACCCTCCAAAAAGACCTTGACTTTGTGTCAGAATGGTCGAACATCTGGCAACTCCAAATCTCAACCAACAAATGCTCTGTCCTACATATTGGCAAAAAGAATCAGAACACCAAATACAAGCTGAATGGACACGACCTTGCAGACGACCCTCACTCTGTCAAAGACCTTGGAGTACTCATATCAAATGATCTAAGTGCCAAAGCCCTCTGCAACAACATCACCAAAAAGGCATCAAGAGTTGTTAACCTAATCTTACGTAGCTTCTTCTCCGGTAATATTACACTACTAACCAGAGCATACAAAACATTCACCAGACCACTCCTTGAATACTGCTCATCTGTCTGGAACCCACACTGCATATCGGACATAAATACAATAGAGCGTGTCCAGAGATACTTTACAAGAAGAGTCCTCCACTCCTCTGCTCGCAACAGAATACCTTACGCAACCAGACTTGAAATTCTGGGCTTAGAAAGTTTAGAACTACGTT
>QLTV01000972.1:4282859-4308062 GCA_003457575.1 Thermophis baileyi
AATTTCAACCACAACAATACACGAGCACACAGCAGATACAAACTCAAAGTGAACCGCTCCAAACTCGATTGCAGGAAATACGACTTCAGCAACAGAGTGATTAATGCCTGGAACTCACTACCTGACTCTGTGGTTTCCTCCCCAAATCCCCAAAACTTTACCCTTAGACTGTCTACTGTTGATCTCACCCCATTCCTAAGAGGTCAGTAAGGGGCATGCATAAACGCACCAGCGTGCCTACCGTCCTTGTCCAAATGTTCCCTTTTATTTGCACCCATCTTATGTATATAAATAATGTTATACTTATGTATATTACCAAATACGTACTTGACAAAATAAAATAAATAAATAAATAAAATAAAAAAAGATGATGATGATGATCTGAAATTCATTTAGTTAAGTATACCCTATGTCAGTGTTTCTCAACCTTGGCATGTTTAAGATGTGCAGACTTCAACTCCCAGAATTCCCCAGCCAGCAAGCATATGTATTTTTATTGCTTCCTCCCACACATACCTTGACACAATTTTTCATCAGTTAATAATTTAAAACCTTTTTTGCAGCTGCAATCAAAACTACCAATTGTATTTCTACAAAAATGATCGCATCCACCATTACTGGTCTGGCATTCATCAATGTCTGTGAAAAAGAAAAGGGGATCATAAGTGATATAATGAGCTTCATTTCTTTTTTCCTGAAATATTTAAACATGTGTCACAACCTAGAAAGCAAATCAGTCAAGAATCTTTTGGTGTAAGGCGCATACAAGACTGAAGTGATCTTTTCCTTCTAGTTTTGCACAATTTTTTTCCCAAAAGAATCCTCTTTGGAACAACTGTCTTGTATCACCACAAGGTTTAAAATGTGATTATAGATAGTCCTTGCTTCCTGAGCACTTGTTCAGTGATTGTTTGAAGATGCAATGGTACTGAATGAGCAGTATTTACAATTGGTCCTCAAAACCTTCTGGCTGTTGCAGTGCCTCCATGGTCATGTGATTGTGATTCCAGGAGCCTGTCGACTGGCTTGCATGTATGGCGACCTTAATTCCACGGTTACGCAATAATCATTTGTGACTTTCCCTGCTGAATTCTCACAAGCAAAATCAATGGGGAAACCTGCGGCATAGGTTGCAAGTTGCTCTGATAGGTCTACCTGGCCTCCCTGTGTTTGCACTGCGCCATCCACCTGATGGCCTCATTGCACTCAAATGTTATACAGCCCTTCCAGTCTCTCCATCTGTCCTGTCACACCATCTACCCACTGGCCTTCCTGTGCTTGCACATGGCCTCTTTCTAGGCCTCTCCCAACTCAACTGCATCTTGCTCTGGCCCTCCTAGGAATTCCTCCAACCCTGTAACTCTCCTTATCTGGGATACTCACTGCTTCCCGTTTAACAACCCATGCATCTTGGGATTACAATTTCCATTGCTAAGCAATATGGTCATATGACGTCATGCTTTACAACCACATTGCTTAGCAATGGCAATCCTGATTCCAATTGCTATTATCACCTGTACTTGTTTTTGTACACCATAATTCATTATAGCAATTTACACTGAAGTTATATATTTATTTACAGTTGAAGAGCAAAACCTTTATAAGATAAAAATTGATGGAAAGGAATATGAAGCAATTAAAATGTAACTAATGGAATACCAAACAATATCTAATCAAATAGCAATGCCAGTTCCAATTTAACCGCTCCAGCATTAGACCCAATTCTTCCTTAGAGCAACTGCTACAGAGCAGAATTTAGCAACCTTCTTTTCTATTTTAGAAAAATGAATCTCCTCACAGAAAGCAGGCATTAATAGAAAAGAAAACTAAGATTGGTACATGGGATAATCCAGCATTAAGAACTGACTCAGTTGATATCTCTGAGCAGGCTGGAAAGTGGTCTTATAGAGGAAAGGCTTCCAGAATCATAGATGGTATAGTATTACCTGAAGCCAGTGGTGAAATACAATTTTTTACTACCGGTTCTGTGGGCGTGGCTTGGTGGGCGTGGTGTAGCTTGGTGGGCGTGGCTTGGTGGGCGTGGCAGGGGAAGGATACTGCAAAATCCCCATTCCCTCTCCACTCCTGGAGGGAAGGATACTGCAAAATCCCCATTCCCTCCCCACTCCTGGGGGAAGGATACTGCAAAATCCCCATTCCCTCCCCACTCCTGGGGGAAGGATATTGCAAAATCTCCATTCCCACCCCACTCTGGGGCCAGCCAGAGGTGGTATTTGCCAGTTCTCCAAACTACTCAAAATTTCCGCTACCGGTTCTCCGAACTACTCAAAATTTCCGCTACCAGGTTCTCCAGAACCTGTCAGAACCTGCTGGATTTCACCCCTGCCTGAAGCCAAGGAAAACACTTCTCTGTATGAAACAGGGAGAATATTAAACATACAGTTGGCCAGAACAAGCAGTCTGCTGCACATACCCTACTTGCAATAATGAACAGTTAGACTTCATTATTCTTTCTGAAAATTAGATCCCCCATACTCTATGTATCTCTAATGATATTTTCTGAGAATTAAACTGAAAGGCCACAATAACTTAAGTCTATACCCACCCATATTTTGTTTCTCAGAAGAAATAAATTTGTCAATGAGGGATGTGTGTCTGTACGCATGTGTGTGCAGCACTTCATTTTTAGTTAATATCTTAACAGATACATTCTTAAACACATCTCTAAGCAGTAACAGCAATAACAACTTTCGAACATAAGAAAGCATCTGGCACACAGAAGGGAGCACAAACAATGCCTGTTATAGATATAACTTGAGTTGCTTCTAAAACTCTTAGGTACTGTCATCTACAAGAAGGGAACATATGATGACACAAACTTCATGTTTTGCATTTTTGGTTTTTCAATACCAATTTCTACTCATTCTTTTGTGAAATTATTCTTATTTTCTAGTACTTTTTCATATAGGACTTGGACTTCCCTTCACAGTTAAAAGTCTGTAGAGATTCTCAGTCATCCAGGTCATGGTTGTCCCAAAGGTGCTTTTTCAGGAGACAACTTTTAGCTACACAATTTGGGATGAACACCCTTTGAATGGTGTGGGAGTAGGAATGGATTTCCAGAGGGGAAAAAATTGCAGAGTACAGGAACCAGGAGCACTACTCAGGTGACCCTGAGGACACAGATAAACCTCCAAGTGTTTCAAGGACCCTCTAAAAGGATGCAAATTACCAGCTGTCTGCAAGGAATATAAATCCTTCCATTCCCCACTATCCTGTCAGAGCTGAAGCTTCTTGGATGAGAAGTGAAACGTCTTCAAAAGCAACAAAAAGAAAGTCCAGTTGCCTCCTGCAAAAAGCACCTTTGGGTCTCTTCACAGTTGTTCTTCTTTTATTCCAGCTTCTTTCATCTCTTTCCTTTTCTTCCATGCCTGTTTCTATTTTTCTTAAGATCCATTCTTGACAGTATCAAAAATTTCCTGTACCACTTCCAAAACTTCACATCACTTTTGTATTCTTCATTTACAGGTAGTTTTCACTTAATAATGGTAGTTGAAACTGGCAACTCTGTCATCCAGCAATGTGATCATAAAGTGTGACATCACATAATTATGCTGACTTATGATAGTTCCAGCAGTCCCAGAGGTTGTCATTAGGCAAATTCGGTGTGGTCTAGCATTCTGTGATCATATGATTGCCATCTCTGACCTCCTGCTGGCTTCACCATTGACTTTGCTTCTCAGAAGCTTACAGTGAAGGTTGCAAATGGTGATCACGTGAATGCAGGATGCTGTAAGTGCAAGCCAGTTGCTGAACACCTGCATCACACTCATATGACCATAGGGACACTGCCACAGCAGCAGCTATGAAGAAGTCCCCCTCAGTGCCATTGTAACTTTGAATGGTTGTTCAATGAAGACTACCTGTCTTTTAAACTTTCATCATAAACAGTTGAATCAATCATGCTTTCAAATTCTTTTTCCATTTGTATATTACTATTTCATTATTGTTTGTTAAGGAATGCTTATTACAGATTAATTTTGTTCACTGTAACAAACTTTGAGTTGGCATACTTGCTTTGTAAATTTAACTCACATTACAGCTTATGAAGAAACTGAGAATTCTGTTCCAATAGGTATTACGTCATGTTACCATGCATTCACTCTTAGAGAAACAGAATCAATTTCCCCCAAAAGGCCAGAAAACTGAATAAGGCAGGAACAATAGCTGTTGAACTTCACTGTCTGTCTGTCTGTCTGTCTGTCTGTCTGTCTGTCTGTCTGTCTGTCTGTCTGTCGTGTATATATGTATGCGTGTGTGTGTGTATCTATATATGTAGATGGATGGATGGATGGGCAGACAGACAGATATAAAACAGTCCGAGTATTGAGTAGTTTCTGGACAAAATATAATCTTTCAGATTTAGAGCCACTTTGTTTCTTACGAGAAGGTAATGTTGCTGTTTAACCACTTCTTTTGCAAACATTGCAACATGACGAGGAGTTTTGTGTTTCTGCCTACATAATCAAATGACTATTAGTTTTTTTTCTTTTTGTAGTATTAGAAGTAGTTGTTATCAATAGGTGTTTTGTTAGAGGATGTTACATGCAGGAATAATTTAATTTAGTCTGATCTATCTATCTATCTATCTATCTATCTATCTATCTATCTATCTATCTATCTATCTATCTATCTATCTCTCTCTCTCTCTCTCTCTCTCTCTCTCTCTCTCTCTCTCTCTCTCTCTCTCTCTGTATATATATATATATATATATATTACTGATAAATAAATAAAGGGAGACTAGTATAGATCTATTTCAAGCTATTTAGCTCTCATCAGCTAGCCGTACCCTTACTAGGATTCGAACCTGGGCTGCCTGCCTATCAGGCAGTTGCTTTAACCTTCTAAGCCACAGGCTCTCCTCCCTTATCAGCTGAACCAGGGGAGGGATTATATGTTTTTTCTCAAGATCACCTGGTATACCCAAATATGGGAGGGAGCATACTGCTTCCTTTTGCCTTTCAGCCCCACTCCAGAGGCCCTCAGACAGTCGCATTCACGACAAACCAGTTATACTATATATATGCTATATACTATACACACACACACACACACACACACACATATATATATATACATACACACACAGAGGTTCTTTGCCTCTAAATTCTGGAGTTGTATTAGCAACTTGTACAATCTACAGGACAGAAGTGATAACCTTCAACTGAATACAAAAAACAAATTGAACTTTTCACATACATATTTCAGCATAGCAACAATCAAAGCAATTCCTTGTACACTGCTTTCCTAGTTCAGATTTTCTTCTTTTTACTGGCTTAGCAATATTGCACTGTTCTGGGATTTTAGAGAATCCTCTCGAGATATTTAGCTTGCACATTGCAAGGAATACTGAACTTTACCTTTACATGTCTTCCCATCAAGCTGAAGAGTAAAGCCAATAGGACAACTGCAGTGGACGCCTGTTGAAGTGTCCTTACAAGTACGATCACAGCCACCATTATTTACTGCACAAGTTTCTAAGGAAAAGGAACACAATTTGGCATTTGCAGAAAAAAACCCCTAGAACACAATTTGAAATGAGATATTTTTATTTATTCAACAGAATGAATTCTAATCAAATTCTAATGTTAAACCAACACATCCAACACTTTTTTCAGAGAGTATCTTAGGGTTGAACCATGGACTTCTTGGTGATCTCTAAACCAAGTTCAAAGAGCACCAAGAATTCCAGAGACATTTATGTGACAGATAACTTCAGTTTTAAACATTAAAAAAAAAATATCAAGATAGGTTAACTATAAGAAGAATTACCCACAGATAAGTATTCAGGTTGGCTTCCATAGGAATCTGAGAAAATCTGTACTGGATCAGGCCAAAGTTTCTATTCCACAAACTGGATTTGATTAACTGTTCCCATCTGTATTTCCTAACGACTGATATTCAATGGTTGGTATTTAGAAGCATATTGCCTCTGATAACATTATACCTACCAAAATGATACATAGTACTCTAGTTTCATCACATGGGCTTATAAAGGCATTTAAAAGCAGTATAGTAAGCTCACAATTTCCTGACTTCTGTTTACTAAATTTCGAATGCTACAGATATCTGGTTGCTGTTTTAGATATGTATAAAATTCCAGTGATGCACCACTAGGATCCTTTTATTATATATAACATCCTATTCACCAATTTAATGGATATTCAGGTCTAATGGACATCCTTTTCCTCTTAAGTTTGTTAAATGAAAAATTTATTGTAGGCAATTTTCAGTTCTTCCTTCAATGATCTCTAGAATTCAACCTTCCCACAATAGCTACATTCCCAGGCTGCTGTTTTTCACTGAGGTATCCATATATTTCCTACATATCAATTTGTTTGTTGGGGCATATCCTGCTCATTGTCATAGCATTTTATCTGCAGCAAGTGTACTTGATTATTCCTCATTGTATGTCAATATCCCACCTAATCTTAGAAAATTAGGTGGGACAATAGCTATATACTGAGGAACAATCAAGTAATTTTGACTGACTAATTTTCTCCTGCAACATCCTCCATAGTTTGTTGCTTTTTTAAATTATATTTTATTAAATTTCTACAAAGAATAAAATATTAAAAAATATTTGTAATTGTATCGATGAAAATAAGAAATTGCTTTTTATTTTCTCTCTCTCTCTTCCATTTATTCCTTGTATTTTGCCCCTCATTTTTCGTTCCCATTTTTTCTTTTCTTAATTTCATTCTTTGAGAAATTTAATAAAGTATAACTAAAAAATAGTTTTATTGCCTTTTTCCAGAATATGAATTAACTCTACATGTTTCTACATTTTTGAACAGAAACTGAAACTGTAATTAACAAATAACATTGTATATCTATGAAAAAGTTTTTCTGAATATATTACATGCCAACTGGCAAAAACAGAGAACTTGAGAAGCTCTGCAGTGGCAGGGACAATTGGTATCTAACTGTATTGAACTGAAAGCATATAGAAATTGCATTAATTTCATTAAGTGGAATAAGAATTTTCAGTTTCTGTAAACTCATTACAGCAGTGGTTGTTATTCGTGCTATTCATACAGCAAAGCTTGGAAATCTCTTACAAATAACTATCAGACCTGAACATCTCTTTACCCATAAGCAGTCGCCGCTTCACTCGTTTGTCTGCATCAGCTCCTGCCGTAACATTGTTTTCAGAGATTTCTGTGGTTGCTTCTACTCTTTCTTAGTACGGAAAAGAAAAGAAATATCAAATGATCAGGCAAGGAGTAAAAACTAATGTTCTAGACAATACATTTTGGTTAAGAAAATAATTATCTACCTGGTAACTTCGAAGGGATTTTCATCACTGTCATATGAGAGACTATCTTTGCTTGAATTATAGGTTCACCCCCTTTGGGTATATACTGCACAATAGACCATGTTTACCTGGTTTTGACTTGGCATGTTGTTTTAACCCAACCTTTGTTATTTGTAAACCATGCTAGACAGCTTAGCCTATTGTGTAAAACCCACGGATGGTGATATCAGTAAACCATAGTTAAGTAATCCTGTGTGACCCAGCTCATATATCTCAATTTGATACACGCTATATAAAAGAAAAGAAATTATCATCCAAAATGAAGGATTGTAGAAAATAAGTTTTGTTCTGGCTCAATTTTATGTAGAATGTATTTTTCTAGTGAATGTGTTTTTAACTCAAAAACCTTCCTAAGGAATAACGAGTTTCCCTTTGCTTATAAAATACATTTTATTACAGCAGCTCCTTTGGCAATCTTGTTTTTTCCCCTCTCTGCCATAAAGATTGAAATGCCATTTTACTTTATGTAAATTAAACTTGCTGCTTATTGCTATTATAGTCAATAAGCAGGAAGTTTAATTTACATAAAGTACCTGATACAATGCATGATTACTTGTAGAATTCATTAGCAGTAAACTGGACAATAATCTCTTAGGGATGCCACAGTAGTGGATCCCTACACTGGGCAGGTGATTGGACTAGGTGATCTCTAGGATCATTTCCAATTTTTAAATATATGAGTCTATGGTATAATGGCCAAACAGAGGATTTCTTGATATGTTGATATTTTAATCAATTTAAGTATTTAAGCTTTAAGGAGCCCTGGTGGCCCGGTGGCCCAGTATTGCAGGCAAACTGCCCACAGCCTTGAGTTCGATCTTGCCAGGGTTCAAGGTTGACTCAGCCTTCCATCCTTCCGAGGTTGGTTATTGGAGGCAATATGCAAATGAAGCTTCTACACTGTAAACCACCCATACAGTGCTGTAAAGAGCAATGGGGCAGTATATAAGCCTAAATGCTATTACTACTATCAATTCTTCAAGTAAAATCACCAAGGTTCAAATTCACTGCATATGTTTGAAAAACGTATCATGTTAACAGCATTTCAGTACAAATAATTAATGTTTACTCCACCCTAATCTTTGACATAAATACAGTATATAATGCCTAATATATAATGCCTAGTTTATTCATCATATTAGTTACAAGTTCATTCTACCCTTGTGACAAGAGAATTTAGGATGGCATTTCTAATGTTTTAAACCATAGCAGAGCTTCTAAAGTACTGGAAAAGTTCTTTAAATTCCAGGGAGATATTCAGAAATGTGTCTACTTTGAAAGTAACCCATGTTGAACTGTATAGAACACAGCCAAACATCAGAAGTTGACCATAGGGAATGTTTATGACATTTTGTATTATGTCACAATATGTTTTATGATAATTTCTATTTCATAAAATATTTCATAACATTTTCCAAATTTCATTTCCCTAGATTTTGGATGCATCAGTAAATCAGCCCATTTGAGGTACCTTGGTTCAAAAATTGTTACCTTGCAATGCACCATTTTGCCCAATTAAAGGCTACAGACATAACAGTTTTAGTAGTCTATAGATACTCTAATATTTTAAAAGGGAATATTTTAATTCAGGGGTCCCCAACCCCTGGTCCATGGACTGGTACCAGTCCGCAGCCCATTGGGAACCGGACCAAACATCCAGCGGGTGAGCGTGCAAAACTTCATTTGCTCATGTGTGGGATTAGGTTGTGTGCACAAAACCAGCCCCTCCCCTCCCCTGCCTGCCGCCACCACCGCTGAGCCAGAAAGGTTGGGGACAGCTGTGTTTATGGAAGTTTGTATTATAATTAGTCAGGAACATCATCAAAGCCCATTGTTATGTGCATGTGCTGTTATGTGACTAACCCCAATCCAACACGTTTCTCATTCGTAAGCAAACTATTTGGATTTTCTGCAATTTTTAAGTGAACTGTAAAAAAAAAATCTATATTTTTACTGAGAGAAATCACTCATTCAGAAACTGTTACATGTTTATTTACAACCTGTCTACACATAATGTAACAGAAAAGAAGTGAGATACCAATACATGTTTTTCCATTGGCATGCACTGTGTACTCTGGATGACATCCACAGACAGGCCCATCTTCTGCATCTTCACAACTGTGCTGGCAGCCTCCATTTCCATGATTGCAAGTCACTGGAAAGTAAAGATCCAATTAAAATTCTAAAGTATTTATAAAGTATATATATCATTCTGAGCTCAGGACCTCTCCCCCTTGAATGCTGAATCTTTGAGTCCTATATGGTTGTTGGCCTATGAGCTACTTTAGCAGAAAAATTATCTATCCTTGTAACATAATTCCCAAATGAACTTTTATTTTTGTATTTATGAATTTATCAAATTTATATGGCTGCCCATTGCCCATATCATAAGAAGTGACCCTTATACTATACGTTATACTATACATAATAATTAATAATTAATAAGATTAAATTAATAATTATTAATAGTAATAATTAATATCTATTAGGTATCTAATACTAACAATTAAATTTTAAATCCATTGATTTACATTGTATAAAATTGATAAAAAACAAGTTATTGTAGTAATGTGTATGGAGATTCTCAGTCATCCAGGTCATGGTTGTCCCAAAGGTGCTTTTTCAAGAGGCAACTGGACTTTCTTTGAAGACATTTCACTTCTCATCCAAGGAGCTTCTTCAGCTCTCAGCTCAGAGCTGAAGAAGCTTCTTGGATCAGAAGCGAAATGTCTTCAAAGAAAAAACCAGAAAGGTTTTTCCTCTTGAAAAAGCACCTTTGGGTTATTGTAGTAATGTAACAGGCATATTTTTATTTCAGACTCAAACCTGATATTTAAAGATAGCACTTTTTCTCAGGCATCAGCTTTCATTTAAACCTGCAAGGTTTAGTATGAGTATGACACTGTGGTTGAGGCCTTCCTTTGCCCGCACTTTGAATGTCTGTTGATACTGCACACATGTATAAAAGATATGGGGCTTCAATCAGGACACTATATCCATCATCTTACAGATTTTGATATCCTTCTGTGGACACCCATGCTCTCAGCTAAACTGCATGGATATTAAATATGGCAGTGCTATTCCTGCCTATTCAAAAATAATGCTGCTTAACTTAATTGAGTTATAGTAACTTCTGATAGGTTGGTATATAGCATTGTAGATTCATTCTTTGATTAGAAAGTCAACCAGAAGACATAATACTGAATTTAAGATTGGACACCAACAGTTATTTTACATACAGTATCTTTGGCTACTGAATTCTATTTCAAAAGCTCTAGTTGAATTCAGTTAAAATTCTACAAAGAAAGAATAACAGAGTTGGAAGAGATTTCTTCTACAAAGGAAGTCTAACACATCTCTAATGCATGCCATCTACTCCATACTATCAATCATGCGTACCATCTGCTGCATCTGATAATCATTAAAATTATCAGAAGGCAAAACTTTAGTGAGCAGAAGTGAACAAAAACCAAGTGAACAGTGAAAATCTTTTTAACCAAGAGATAATCAGATAAGGGTAAGAAAGGTGCTTAGCAATTCCTTCTGATCAGAAGGGCTGCATAAGAGTCAGGTAGGTGTAGAATGTTGCATACAAATGCAGTCTCTTTGGTTCTTGGCCAGTTCAAATCCAGGTCTGCATTCGCAGTCCACTCCTCCTTTTGGCGCTTCTTTGCAGATATGGGCACAACCATGATCCTTATTCATGCAGCTCACACCTTCTACAAAACAATCAATGTGGATGTATCAGTATTCTCTGAGGTTTTTAAATACAGGCAACAGATTCTAGATATTTATCACCATTTAAGAATTAAGTGGGTCATGAGACAATCTATCTTATATGAAAAAAAGGAATAAAAGCTTATATAGCAAGAGTAAAAGTATAATATGAAGCACCCCCTTCAAAGTTTAACCAAACTTATAAATCTGTTATAATTTTTAAAGGGAAAAATGGCAAAAATGGGGCTATTAATTTTGAATCGGTATTACCTTCATAATGTTTCATGGAATAGGATGAGCTGAGAGGTGAGTTGGAAGATACAGTAAGCAGAAGATGGATCCTCGATATATTTCAAATATACTATACCTCAGTAAATACTTTATTCCTAACAAAATATACATTCTTGAAGAGGGCAGACAACTAACAGAACTCAAGAAATTCAATAAACGTTTAGAGAATACCAACATGGTCACTACCGTATACGCACATACATACAAAAGGCATATATATGAGTGAGACTTCCCCTCTCAATAGATTTTGATGGATAGGTAATTTTATGGCCAGTCTTTAACTTGGACCAGATAAGCATATCTAATTTTGGAAGATTCATTTACTGAAAGTTTGGTCTTCTCTAAAAGTCTTGCTATTGATTCATGAACTTAAATGTAAAATTAGGGAAAAAGCCTCCTTGAAATTCATCCTGATGCCTACTAAACATGAAGAAACACACCCACCATATAAAGAATGAAGCAGCTTGTTCTTTCCCAGTCTAAGATATGAGTAAAACCTACCTGTATCTTCTACAAACAACATTTATCCAGAGAAAGAGTGCTACTGATTCATTGTTAGCTACAGAAGGGGGAAATAATTCATTCTAAATATATAGATGCATGGAATTATCCCTTGTTCTGATTTATTTCTTATAATGGACTCAGTCAAGCAAACATATATTTCTTAAAGTCTAGATTTCTCTTTAATATCGGCATCTAATCAAAGGGACTTAAAGGAAATTCACATTAGACACTTTCTGTAATTTCTGATGACCATGCAAAGCATGTCTGTAATACTGAACAAATTTCATAAGAAAATCTTAATATAGATTCTCTTTGGGGATATTTTGTTTTATAAGAAGGGTGGCTATATAAATATAAAATAGTTTACCCTCTGTCCATTAAATTAAATAATGCACACACACACACACACACGCACACACACACACGCACACACATACACACCTTCCCATATCATGCCAATAAAGTAAATATTCAATGTGGAATCATTTTTATAATCCGAGGGGTGGGGGTAGATTTCGCTGTGAACTTACAATTAGGAAAATAATTACCTTGAGATGGATCAGCCTTTTTTTTTAGTATTTCACGTATGCAAACATATGTGATATCCCTGTTTAATATAAGAAGGAGAAGCAAGTCTCCCAGATCCAACATTAACAAAAAAGAAACAGATTGTATGAATTCTGGAAATGAAGAGTTTCCAATATATTTTCCCTTTAACGTAAACCTTCAGAGCATGGTGGGGGGATGGGGAGCCCCATTGGGGGGATGGACATCTTCTAAATCCACAGGGCATTCAAAAAGGTGCTGATATATGTGAGACTAATTTAGAGACTACCTAATAATGATGCATAATTCATTATGTGCATCAGGAGCTCCTCATTCCAGCTTGAAAACAGTAGTTAAAACAATGTATAATGCATTCCAAATCAAGCTGTCCTATAATTTGTGAATTAAGTTTTGTTTGTTATTACTCTCCTTATCCCAAGGAAAAACTGTAACTAACATCATGCCCTTAGAAAATTCTGCAGCGTTTTAATAAGCCATGCTTTCATTTCAACATACCGGTACTTCTTCGAAAGTGACTCTGACTAACAAAGGGATAGCTGCTATATTGCTTTGATTATTCTGCTCTACTGGTTCCTTGATTTCTTTCCCACAGTGAGAAAACTAGGAATACAATGATGTCTTCACCCCATCAGAAACACAAAAGACACAAAAATCTATATTAAACCCACAAATCACTATTATGTTGTCAGTCCGTCTTTTTCTATTACAAAGGATCACAAATTAGTCTTATTAACTCTTCTGTTGTTTGGCATTTGAAAGGTTCAACATGCCAGTCAGTTAGCTAAAAGATATATAAAAAAGCATTAAGAAAATTAACATCTTAGCTTCTGCTAATAGTGTGATTTCTTTGTGCATGTTCAGAAACCAAGGGTTATACTGTATAAGCAACTATTTTGGCAAAGTTTACTGAAGACAGTAACTTTTCAAATAGGGAATTCTGATTTACTCATTTCTGCATAAAGAGAAAATGTTAAATTATTCCCCTGAAAGTTGTAGTTCCAAAGTAATAGCCACATGCTGAAATATTGCCTTTTATTATATATACTTTTACAAATATATTATCACCATTAAATGCCTTTTGATTGAAAGAGTTTGTAAAATTAAGAAAAGTTTTTCATATCAATTAAATAACATTATAGAAACAAAGAAGAACAATTAATCCTATTTCAATAAAAACCTTAAATTTTGAAATTCAAAAGATACCACCTTTATAGTGATAACATTTTCATGAGGAGTAAATAATGCAACTAATAATTAGGTTAATTTTCTCTCGCAATCTTGGGCTTCTGTAAAATGAATGAGAATCCTGTAAACTGGTACATAGCAAGTAGTGAGTTTGATTTTGCAACTCCTCCTCCTCCTCATCATCATTATCATCATCTGCAAACACATATTTACAGCTGCTCCATATCACTAGTAGGTTTTATCAATACAGGCTAATTTTATGTGCTCTGAAGATTCTTCTCCAAAAACTTAACAATGGAGAAAATGATCTAGAAAGGAGTTCTAAAGTATTCTGATCAAATATCAATCAAACTCAATAAATGAAATGACATTCATAGTGATCCCATAATAATATAAAAGGAAATGTGAGTTTTATGTCTTTTTAATTAAAATTAAATTTGAGAAGAGGTTTCACAAAGGTTTCACTATAATCTCCTAGTGTCAGTATCTTCAGTCTCTAAAGGGAAATGGCTAAAAAAATTATCTCTTCAAACATTCTTTAAAAGACCAACTATCCGAGTACTTGAAATGGGGTACAGTCTACACAGACTAAAAAGATCACAATTATTTTCTATAAACATGGTTTATAATACGTGATTATTTAAGCAAACTGTGACACAGCACAAAATGGGCCAAGCAAGTTTGGGTTTCTTTTTTTATCCTAGTGTTTTGGGAATGCTCATTGAGGGCAAGTTTCAAGGCTCCATCACCAAGTAGAAGTTCTCTGAATTCCTGCTTTGAGCATGTAAACCACAATTGCTCCAACTAGCCTTTCAAACGAGCATGAGAAAAAGAAGAGAAGAATGCCTTCACACAGAGGAAGAAGCAGAAGGTATAGATGAGGAATGATTACCAATTCTGCACCCTTTTCCCCATTATCTCAGAGACTGTTGCCTGATTTTAATGGCATCCATTCCCAAGATGTAATAAAAATGAATTCCTAGCCATGCATGCCCAAGTCACTGAGAAGTTATTGTCTCACGCATACCTGTCAGTACAGAATCGGCATAATGTAATAGTTAAAAACAGGCAAGAGACAGGCTACAATTTTTCCTTTTATCAATAGCATATCATATAACAGTGATGGCGAACCTATGGCACGTGTGCCACAGGTGGCACGCGGAGCCATATCTGAGGACATGCAAGGCGTTGCCCTATGTCAGCTCCAGCGCGCATGTGCGCGCTGGCCAGCTGATTTTCAGCCTTCTGGAGGGCAGGGGGGCGGTCATTTTCGCCTTCCCCAGGCTTCAGAAAAGCCTCCGGAGCCTGTGGATGGTGAAAAATGGACCCAACGGGCCTACCGGAAGCTCGGAAACGAACTTCCAGTTGGGCCGTTGGGCCGTTTTTCACTCTCCCCAGGCTTCAGGAAAGCCTCCTGAAGCCTGGGGGGGATGAAAAACGGCCCAACCGGAAGTTCATTTCCGAACTTCCGGTAGGCCCGTTGGGTCCGTTTTTCGCCATCCACAAGCTCTGGAGGCTTTCCTGAAGCCCGGGGAAGGCGAAAACGACCTCCCCCCGCCCTCCGGAAGGCCGAAAATCAGCTGGAATCTGTTTTTCGCCATCCACAGGCTCCGGAGGCTTCAGTGAATCCTGCGTGCATGCGCATGGGGGGGCAGCACGTGGGGGTTGTGCGTGCATGCGCGGGGGAGAGGGCATTGCATTATGGGTGTGGGCACACACACGCATGCTATTGCGCACATGCGCGCCCTTTTGGCACCCGAATAAAAAAAGGTTTGCCATCACTGTCATATAACATCTTTAGAAACTCCACGTACTGTATATGATCATTCCATAATTACCACACGATTCAAGAAAATTGATTCTGAATGGTGGGGAAAAGGAAGGGCCTTGTGCATGTTTTTGTAAAAATGAAAAGGCTTATACCTTCTGAACGGTGAATGCAGGTGTGCTGATTATCGCTGAGGAAGAATCCTTCATTGCAACGACATTCATAGCTACCCACTGTGTTGATACAAGCATGTTGACAGCCTCCGTTATTGACCAAGCATTCATCCATATCTGAAATACATGTGGTACCAGTTTTGAACCAACTCCATGTATGCTTGTAAGTCACCCAAAGTCGCTTTGAAGCGAGATGGGTGGTAAGTAAGTAAGTAAGTAAGTAAGTAAATATAAATAAATAAATAAATAAATAAATAAATAAATAAATAAATAAATAAATAAATAAATGTCTATACCAGCTGCACACAAATAATCCATTAAGCAGTAATGAACTAAATATCCAATTGGTTGGATAGTTGCCCTATTTTTCCTATCACTCCTCTTCAGACTCAATAAAACTTTTAACACTACAGGTATTTATTTTTCTAAATAAATACAAAGTTTAATTTTTTCATTAAGCTGCCCACTAAAAATGTTTTTCTAATTTTTATAATTTCATGAATAAAAATGTAGATATTAATGACCACATTTTTCCTTGAAGCCTATTTAAAACAGGTATATTAATCTCAGGACTAAATTACAGGATAACAACAACAATGACAACGATGACAACGACAACAACAATAGAAAAAAAGGCCAGATCAGCATCTATTTAATTAAATTCTTTCCTGGTAACCCCACCATCACTGTTTGTATGATGCATTCATTCTTTGCCTGCCTAACAATAGATATCCAAAACCACAAACTAAATATCTAGGTACTAAAGATATACAGTAGTTGCCAAAAGTGTGGAAACCTTTTGGGAAAAGTGTATTTTCTAAAACTAGCTAATAACACCACTTTTTTTTAGAGTAGTACCATAAAAGTATATATCAATGGAAAGATAATTTAATCAAGAATGTAATGCAGTAACTTTTATGAAGGATTTGCTATTAGAATAGCAGTTATAAAGAAGAAAAGTGAAACGAGTTATACAAAAATTATCACGTCAGTTAATACTTAGTTGGGTAACCTTTAGCATGAATATGCGGCCTTACAATGTCTTCCCATGGAGTGAACCAAGTCTTTTAGTTCTGCAGCTGTTATAATGTGAAACCAAGATTGAATGATTGCTTCTATTAACTGGGTCTTATTTCTGGGTCGCTTCTGACTAACAAATTTCTTTAGTCGGCTCCACAGATTTTCAATTGGGTTAAGGTCTGGGCTATTCCCAGGCCATTCTAGCAGTGGAATATGATTACCTTGAAACTCCAAAAAAAAAAAAAAGTGGTGTTATTAGCCATCAAACCTCAAAAATACACTTTTCCCAAAAGGTTTCCACAATTTTAGCCACTACTGTAAATGGAAAAAGTATGGCTGTACCAAAAATCCTTATCATATCTTTCTCTCCAGGCTACCTTTTGTTTATTGTCCTTTGACTTCTAGAAGAAAGCTATGGCCTATTGCTCTCTTCGGTATGCAGCCTCAAAAACATTTTGTTTGGCTCAAGAAGTTGTGAATGCTCCAACACTGGAAGTTTTTAAGAAGATGTTGGATAACCATTTGTCTGAAGTGGTGTAAGGTTTCCTGGCTGGGCAAGGGGTTGGACTAGAAGACCTCCAAGGTCCCTTCCAACTCTGTTATTCTGTTCTATTCTAAGTAGGAGAATAACAAATACCCACTTCATTCTTTGATGTGGAATGGAAGTGGGATTTGGGTGGTGGGGACAGGTAGACCAAATCTGCCTTGTGGCCAGAAAGCTCCCCGTCAATCCCTTAATATGATCCAACACTATAAACATGAACCACACTAGGCCTTGGACTCACTTATTCCTTTTCATCTGTGGCTTGGGCTCAAGCAGAAAATGGGAAATTTCCATTCACTACAGTTCAGATATAATTTAAAATCCAGCTATGATTAGCTGAAATAAACAACCATTTACAAATTTATTTTGTAATTTCTAAATCATGGTTAAGATTAAATAAGGGTCATCTGATTTTGATTAACAAATTGTGATTAATATACAGTGTAAATTTCTGCTATTTTCATAAATACACGGAATAACAAAAATGCTATTTTGCTGAATTAGCATTTCATTTTGTCTAGGGCTAGGCACACAATAAATATGTCAGTACATAATAACTTTTGGGGGGCACATCCTTACCAAGACAATTATGACCATCCTGAGCCAACATGAAGCCATCATAACATATACAGCGATAATTGCCTGGAATGTTGAAACATTCATGGACACATCCTCCATTGAACTCATTATCACATTCATCAATATCTGGAGAATAAAGCAAAAGTCAGCATGATAGATGCCTACTTGTTTGCTATAGATAAGTTGTGACAGGATTAAATTGTCTATATGTTACTAGTAAATCATTTCAACTTTGCAAATAGTGTATTTTTTTCAAAAATAAATTATCTAAATCTCCTTATGTCCAGTACTGCTTCCATTTTGTTTGTTCGTTTGTTTGTTCAGTGTATATAACTGCCCATCCAGGGGTGAAATACAGCAGGTTCTGACAGGTTCTGGAGAACCGGTAGTGGAAATTTTGAGTAGTTTGGAGAACCGGCAAATACCACCTCTGGCTGGCCCCAGAGTGGGGTGGGAATGGAGATTTTGCAATATCCTTCCCCCAGGAGTGGGGAGGGAATGGGGATTTTGCAGTATCCTTCCCCTGGAGTGGGGTGGGAATGGAGTTTTTGCAGTATCCTTCCCCTTCCACACCCACCAAGCCACGCCCACCAAGCAACACCACACCCACCAAGCCACGCCCACAGAACCGGTAGTAAAAAAAAATGGATTTCACCACTGTGCCCATCTTACATATGTGATTCCTGGCAGCTCATGGAGTTAAACAAACACATACAAAATACAAAAAGTAACAAAAAGCATGACTACAAAAATCCATTAAAACAATAAAATCTATTAAAAACCATAAAAACCATAATGTGCAGGGGAATGCAATCCATTTTATTAATAGAATAACCATTTGGTAGGCTCCATACCACCACTGCCAGACCTTGAGGCAAGTTGGCAAAGCCACGTCTTAACTTCCTTCCAGAAGACCAATAAGGTCAGGGCAAATCTGATTTCAAGGGGGACAATGGTTCCAAAGGTTATGTGCCATGTCAGAAGAGGGTCTCCTCTTGGGCCTTGTCAGATATCATTCCTTAGAGAATAGGACCTATAACTTGCCTATTGTGCTGGACCTTAGGGAACAGGTAGATGTAACCTGGGAGAGAAAGTCCTTCAAACAACCCAGCCCCATGTCATGTAGGGCTTTGAATTAAACCTGGAAGCAAATTGGTACCCAATGCAGCTTCTATAGCAGTGGTGTAATATATGCTGATCTAGGAACAAGCATTTTGCACCAGCTGAAGCTCCTGGATGCTCTTCAAGGGCAGCCCCATGTACAGCCCATTACAATAATCCATGCGGGAAATGATCAGGGCATGAGTAACTGAATGTACAGCCTGCTCATCCAGTAATAGGGGCAACTGGTCCACAACCCAAGGAGTCTGGAGGATCTCTTTTCAAAAACTGCCCAACAACCTCTCAGAATGGTATGGTTATGATCTAGAGGTTCAGCATAATGCAAGAATTAAGCAAAATTTATGAGTAGCAGTTGCTTCTTTGGAGTTAAATGACAGTGGCCAGTATTACCAGATTAAAGACATCCCCTTCCAATAATCTCACCCAATAGTTTCATGAGGATGTTGAAGAGCATTGGGGTGGGGGGTGGGGGGAGAGACAGAATTCTACATGACATTCTAAATGCCAAAAAAGTATCTCCCAGAACAAACTTTCTGACACAGACAAAATCCCAAGGTAAAAACCCTAAGGTAAAAAACCCATGGTTCCACCATGTGGCCCACTATACAATACTATGATCAATTGTATTTAAAAATAGGAGGAATAGAAAGTTTTAGTTTCTATATAAGTCATTCACCATGATGTTCAAAGCAGTCTCAAAGTTCTATCTTGGTCTTAAGCCTAACTGAAACAGAGCTATTTGATCCATGAACATGAAATGGTGAGATAATCACCTTCTCAATCACCTTTTTACAGAAATAAAGTTCTTCAGATTGGCCTAAAGTTGCAAAGCTGGCCTAAGTTGAGAGAGTTTCTCTGGTGTCAAAAGAGGATTTCATCATACAATCGAAAATGCAATGTATGTATACATATGTATCAATAGGTATGTAAAATAAAACATGAAGATTCTGGAGCTTGATAACCTTTTTCTTCATATTTATCCTGGATGCTGCAATTAGAATGGAGTTGGATCAGTAATGCAAGCATACATACAGCTCTCTGCCTATGTCCTCATCTTTGCTTATTATGTCCCCTGGGTCATCTTCCCTTCTTCAATCAATGTAATCTCTTATGCCTAATCTCCCACCTAATCTTAAACAATTATCAGTGACCAGCAGTTTGCAGGGAAACAACCTTAGCATCTTTGAATCAGCTAAAAACAGCTGGTTTTTCTCTCTCACACACAAAAAAAAAACTACAGGAGCTCCATAAATATTCTTTATTTTAATTTTCACTGGTGTTTCAAAAACGGTTGATGATGTTGCTGGGTGGGAAGTCAAACATCATTCTGAGCAAGATTGTGTTTGCTATTGATTTAACATGTTATATCAGTGATGGTGAACCTATGGCACGCGTGCCACAGGTGGCACGCGGAGCCATATCACAGGGCACGCGAGGCGTTGCCCTATGTCAGCTCCAGCGCGCATGCGCACGCTGGCCAGCTGATTTTCGGCCTTGGGGAAGGCCGTTTTGCCCTCCGGAGGCTTCAGGGAAGCTTCCTGAAGCCCCGGAGTGCGAAAAACGGCCCAACGGGCAAACCGGAAGTTTGGAAAAATGCACTTCCGGTTTGCCGTTGGGCTGTTTTTCGCACTCGGGAGGCTTCAGGGAAGCTTCCTGAAGCCCCGGAGTGCAAAAAACGGCCCAACGGGCAAACTGGAAGTGCGTTTTTCCGAACTTCCGGTTTGCCCGTTGGGCCGTTTTTCACTGTCCCAGGCTTCAGTGAGGCCTTTGCACATTCGCGGGGGGGCGGGGGATTGCGCGCATGCGCAGGGGGCAGCGCGGGTGGGTTGTGCGCATGCGTGGGGGAGGGAATGGGTGTGGGCACGTGCGCGCGCACTAGCGCGCACACACACACCCTTTTGGCACGCGAACCAAAAAAGGTTCGCCATCACTGTGTTATATGAATAATGATTTATCACTCTGTATTATGTGTTAACATAATCATTGTGGAGTGTTCAACTAATCATTGTTAAAATAATGATTTAGCACAATATGATTCTGTATGTGCATACATATATTGCAAAGAGTGTACAGGTAGTCCTTGACTTACAACTATTCATTTAGTGACCGTTCGAAGTTACAACATTGAAAAAAGTGACTTATGACCATTTTTCACACTTATGACCATTGCAGCATCCCCGTGGTCACATGATCAAAATTCAGATGCTTGGCAACTGGTTCATATTTATGACAGTTGCAGGGTCTTGGAGTCATGTGATCACTTTCTGACAAGGTCAAAACTGTCTCACTTAATAACTAAAATTTTGGGCTAAATTGTGGTCATAAGTTGAAGACTACCTGTCTGTCTATCATGTTGACCAACTGGAATGTTTTCATGCAAAGAAATAAATCACTTCTTTTTAAAAAAAATGTGTTCTGATTTGAACATGGAATAGGATTTTAAACATTTTACAATCTAGAAAAATAACTATATGGCTTGAAAAGCGGAAAACTGAACAGCCCGTTCAAGTCTACTGGGGAAAGAACCTGAAATGCACTCACTTATAAAATACAATCAAGAGATTGTTATAAACCAGGTTTTATGAAAGTGTGATGAGGTAAAGTTTAAATTAGGTCACAAAAATTGATTGCCACAATATACTTAAATAACACCATTTTACAAATACCTGCATTTTGTCACTATTATTCAACTAGATATTGGGAACAATCATATTCAGTCAAAACCAGCTTTATGGTTTTAGCGCACTCACCTTCACATGCTTTTCCTTCTCCACTGTATCCTGGCTTACATGTGCACTTATACAATTTCAAAGTATTCTGACAAATTGCATCTGGGTGGCAATCATCAATTCCTTGTGCACATTCATCAACATCTGTGCAAAGAGAAATGAGAGTGACAATGTAATTAAAATTTACAGCAGTAGCTTCGTATATGCAGACCACAACATTTGATCAAAAGCAATAGTTAACAGTATGACTTCTACAGGCACCTTGGCACCTATATTCATTATCCCAAATGGCATCTATAAAACTAAAAAATTAAACAAAAATTAGTTTTTATGGGTGAAAATGGGTGAAACCCTGATGGTCTGATGTCTTGATTCTTCATGAGGATCATCCAAAATGATAACTGGGGCAATATGTCTTAAGATGTTTCAGCCTTGGGCATCCAAAGAAGTGGATAGAATACTTTTCAATATTGTTGTAACCATGGGCTTGATCCATGCCCTCCCCAACGCTTTTGTGAGACCTCCCCAGTACCTTGGTGAGACTGAGAAGGCATAATTGAATTTGAAAGGTGACCAATGTCTGTGCTTAAGTCTAGATAGTATGCAAATTGTAGCCCTATCTACAAGAGGAAGATAGAATAATTAATCAATGGAATGACTTGCTTCCAAAAGTTGTGGGTGCTCCAACACTGGAGGTTTTTAAGAGACTGGACAACCACTTGTTTGAAATAGTATAGGGTTTCCTGCTTGAGCAGGGGATTGGACTAGAAGACCTCCAAGGTCCCTTCCAACTCTGTTATTCTGTTCTGATCTTGTAATAACTCACATTATTATCTCCACCCACCTGAACTGTAATACATTCTACAAATAGCCAAAACAGTAGTTGGTGGAGAATGCAGCATACTGCCATGAATATTTATATCGATACGATAGGCCCTACATTAGCTACAAAGTGCATTCAAACCAAATATGGACCATTTTCTGTCTAAATTTATTTATTGGCTTGAAGATAGGTACTTGATGCAGGCTCCATACTGCCTATCTTCAGGCCAATACATAAATATAGTTTAATGAAATGACATCCAACTATCCATAATATTTATTTTTATTTATTTACTTATTAAACTCTATGTCATCCATCTTACCAAGGCAATTCTAGGCAGCTTACACTACTGTATAAAATACTGTATAAAACATTAAAGCAATAAATAAAGAACTGTCTGTGGGGCTGAGTTCTGTACCAGCTGAAGCTTCTGGATAGTCTTCAAGAGTAGCCCCAGCTACCGGTAGTATGTGTTGCAATAGTCCAACTGTAAGATGACCAGGGCTTGAGTGACTGAACTCAGGAACTCCCAATCCAGGAAAGGACACAACTGGCGAACAACATGAAGTTGCGCAAAGGTTCTCCTAGGCACACTTGCCACCTGCTCATTGAGCAGGAGTTGCGAGTTTAGAAGAATCCCCAAGTTGCATATCAGGTCCAACTGGGATAGTGCAATCCCATCCAGAACTAAAGATGTTAAAGTCCCAGAACCCAAGCTCCACGCACCCAAAGTCACTAAGTCTTACCAGGGTTCAGCCAAAGTCTGTTGTCTCTTATTCAGATCCCCACAACCTCCAGGCACTACGAGAGGGCAGCGATAGCATCACTTGGGTCATCAAAGATGGAGATATAAATTTGATGACGGATGATCCCACCCAGAGGTTTCATGTAGATGTTAAAAAGGAATGGAGAAAGTACCAAGCCCTGCAGCACTCCATAAAGGAGAGCTGTGGACTGGAGCTCCCATTCCCTATCAACTCCAATTGGAACTAACCTTAGAGAAAGGAGCCAAGTCAGCACAAAACTGCACCGCCTAGTCCCAAACTCCGCCTCTGCCACAAAAGAATACTATGGTCAATGGTACTGAAGGCCACTCAGAGGTCAAGAACAAGGATGGATGCACTACTCCATCCTGCATTCACCAAGATCATCAACATATGCAACCAATGCTGTTTCTGTCTCATAACCGGGCCTGAATCTTGACTGGGTCCACATAATTCATTTCATCCCGGACCCTCTGAAGCTACCAAACAACCACTTTCTCTATCATCTTCCCTAAAAAGTGGGAGACTGGATGGAAATTGTCCAGGCAGGTGGTATCAAGACATGGATTTTTAAGGAGGGGGCGAATCAATACTTCCTTGAAGGGCCTTGGAAACATCCCCTCCTGCAGTGAAGAATTTATCACTGCCTGAATTCACCTGCCTGTCACCGTCTTGGAGGCTTTCACTAGCCAGGAAGGACAGGGATCTAACTGACAGGTCATTGTACTGACAGCATCAAGGACCCTGTCCAGTTCATCAGGTCCAAAAGGCTCAAACTGTTCTCAGATAATCAGATAAGACCTTTCCCCAGGCATCTCTAATGGACCTGTACCATGCATGGGTTCTAACTGGGAATAAATCCAAGTGATTTTATCAGATGTTCCACAAATTCTTCTGCATAGTCCTGAAGATGATCACACAAGCACTCCTGTCTCAGGAGGAACTGGATGATCCTAAACAGGGCCACTGAGCAACACTTTGTGGACACAATAAGGGTGGAGAAATAATGGTGTTTCACCACTCTTATCGCCACAAGGTACGCCTTAATAGCAGCTCTAAGTCGTGTCCAGTTGAATTCATCCCTTGTTTTCCTCCAGCAGCACTCTAGTCATCTCTTATCCCTTTTCAAAACCCACAGCTCCTCTGTGAACCATGGGGAGTGTTGGGAAGAAAGGCCACACAGGCACGATCCTGTCCAAAGCCTCAGTTGGCCTTTCATTCCAGGATTTAACAAAAGCTTTGGCAGGACAGTGCAGCAAGGACCTCGGGATATCCCCTAGTTCTCCCTATAATATACAATTCTGGAAAAGAAGGAATATGAATATGAAATTAAAAAATAAAGAATTGGGAATCTAAAAGTGGGGTCCATTGCCCTTCTTTTTATGGACTTCAAACCCTCCAGCTGGTTAAGCCAAAAGTTGCCAATTTTTCTTCCTTTTGGACAGATAGTTAACAGCTAAAGTGTAGACCTTGCAAAGACTTATGGTACTCTTTCACTCACTAAGAATCCTGAAAACTTCCCCCAAACCGAAATTCTTACCTTGCTTATATTTGGAATGCACTCTTCAATGTGCTTGGTTTGACCCTCAAATGAAACAACTTTTGTAGACTGATAATGGACGGATGAATGGATGGATATACAGTTGCAAGAAAAAGTATGTGAACCCCTTGGGATTACGTGGAGTTTTGCATGAATTGGTCATAAAATGTGCTCTGAACGTCATCTAAGTCACAACAATAGAAAAACACAGTCTGCTTAAAATAATACTACACAAACATTAGATGTTGCCATGGTTTAATTGAACATAACATGTAAACATTCACAGTGCAGGGAGGAAAAAGTATGTGAACCTTTGGACTTAATAACTGGTTGACCCTCCTTTGGCAGGAATAACCTCAACCAAACGTTTCCTGTAGTTGCAGATCAGACCTGCACAACGATCCGGAGTAATTTTGGACCACTCCTCTTCACAAAACTGTTTCAGTGTAGCAATATTCTTGGGATGTCGGGTGTGAATCGCTCTCAAGTTCATGCCACAGCATTTCAATCGGGTTGAGGTCAGGACTCTGACTGGGC
>QLTV01000972.1:4313575-4339220 GCA_003457575.1 Thermophis baileyi
TATTTATGTAAAAATATAACATATAGAAACGGACTGTCATTTGTAATTAACTGTCTGGATGGCCCCTGGAGGGGCCGAAAGGCAAAAAGGAAGCAGTATGCTTTCTCCCATATTTGGGTATACCAGGTGATTTAACAGAGGAAAAAAAAAACATATATCCTTGTCCCTGGAACATGCAGATAGGGAGAAGAATCCTGTGGCTCAGAGGTTTAATCACTTGCCTTGTTAGGCAAGGGGCCCGGGTTCTAATCCCATAAGGGTGTGGCTAGCTGATGAGAGCTAAATAGCTTGATCTATACTAGTCTCCCTTTATTTATGTAAAAATATAACATATATATATATATCACAATTGTGGGGTCCTTGGTGCCTTCTGAGCTTGGATGTTTCCTTACAGACCTAGTTTCATTACCAAACTAAGCAACATCATCAATGCTAGATGTTTGGTAATGAAACATCTGCAAGAAAATAACCAAGTTCAGAGAGCACCAAGGATCCCACAGTTCAACCCTGAGTTACAAATATTCTCTTCTGTCAATATATCACAATTTGGTTCCTTTTTTGTGCATGGGATTTCAATAAATATAGAAAGCACTTAGTTTATTAAAGCCCTTATAATGTTTTCCCCAGCTTTTTAAATTAGCATCTTCAAGACAGGAAATAAATATTTTTAAGCTGCAGCCTATTTTTTTAAGTTAACAATACATATTTTTGTAAACTTTAACCGGAAATACACATAAACACCTTTCTTTTAGCAAGCAAGGAAAAATGAGAATTGCAAGGTGGTGTAATAATAATATTAATAATGTATGCCACCCAGCTCTCAATAACTCAGGGCATCTTACAACAATCAGAAATTACAGTAAAATTAATAGAAGATTAAAATATGCTAAGCACAATAAAATGAGATTCTTCTCCCTTGCCAAAGGCCTGGGTTAAAAGCTTCTCAGAGATCCTTTAAACAACAGCAGAGTGGGAGCCATCTGCATCTCAGGGGGAAACTCATTCTAGGAACTACTAAGATGCTAACTTATAGCAGAAGGAAGGGATAATATCAAGTTCTTGGCTTCCCTGCTTCGAAAGAAAGCAAAATTCTTCCAGACTTTCTTTAACAAAATTCACTGAAAGAGGATAAGATAAAGTGACAGAAATCTCAGCAACTGGATTATTTATTTAGAATCCAAACTATCTACCAACACATTTCAGACATGCCAAGTAGAAGTCACTAGCAAATTTACTTTGAGAAAAATCAGCTGGGTGTGTGTGGAACGACTTCTAATCATACTGGTAAGCATAGTGCTCTTGATAAAGGGATGATATGAAACATTCCGGATTTCTATTCAGTAATTGATTGCTTAGCTAAATAAAAACATTTAAACATTGTTTTTATGCAATCTCTTGTTTATATACAGTTAATATAAATTAACTGCTACCAGGACATTTTTGGGGAAAAGCATAAAATAAAATGTTTATCTACTGCACATATACAGCTCAGTTTTATAAAAAAAAATATACAAGGAAAATATTATTTTTAAGTAATAGGTTTCAACATACAATTTGTATACATTATTTGTTCCAGATTGGTATTTTTAAATTGTTTCAGCAGGGTTTTCCTTAGATATATTGGAGAGTTGAAAAATCACTGGACAACTTTTCTGTGAAAGTTCACAGAAAATATGAGAGTGCAGTAGTCTTAAAACTCTTGCTGTTTTCCTTCCTGTATTTTTGTAAAAATAGGTTTCAGTACAGTATTTAGTCCACCAAAAATTAAATATTGAAATAGGCTGAATGCTACCCCTAGACTTCTTTAAAAAAATATCTCAGATATTGCTATACTACTGTATACTGTATTGTCACATGTAAATTCCTGCAATACACTGATAGTGTATTGAAGATAAAGGAAAAGATTATATTTCCACTTAACTTTGAGTTAAGAGAAAAACTACTATATAACATTTGTTGCCAATCTTTTTCCTGTTTCTGCTGGTTCCATTCCTGTCCCAGTTGGCCGTCTGATTTCCAAGGAAATAGGTGACAAAGTCTATTATACACCTTTGAGAATGTCCTTGGACAGTGTTGAAGTAAGATGAAGAATACAGCTTTAATACTGCTGCAGTTGTCCCAAGGGTGCTTTTCAAAAGGCAACTGGACTTTCTTGGGTTTTTTTTCCTTGAAAACATTTCACTTCTCATCCAAGGAGTTTGTTGTTCTTCAGTTGTAATTGATGAAGAGGCTGTCTCACTATAGAGCTGGGGACATAAAGAAGGAAAATTGATAAAGCAGAAAAAGTGTTACTAGGGAATATTTCTGCCATGATGATTAGGTGCAAGGCTCCAGATTGGTTTAAAACTGCAGTGTCATTCTCTTAAAACATTGCAGATTGGATATTGAATTTGAATCTGCGTGGTTTGCATCCTCATCACAGAACAAATTCTGTGGAAAATGAAGTAGCTCTGAAACGGCAACTTTTGAATGAATTCAACAGTGAGATTTTTTGAAAAACAAGTTTCTAGCAGAACTTGCTGCATGCAAGAAGTATCAATGTGTGATGAAATACCGCTACATAATTCAAACCAATTAGGATAAATAATTACCACAGATGGCATATTAAATTAATCTTATCATATTAGAAAAAAACTTTATTGCAGTTCAAGTAAGCTATATCTATACAGTGTTTAAAAATACAAATTACAATTAGAAAAGGAATAAAATACTTGCAGTTTCTGTTCTATAAAAATGACTAAAATGTGCCAAAATTCTTCACATTTTATTAAAATTACAGCTGCATTTTGAGGAAAGTAAAGAACCCTAAGTATAAAAGGAACTCCAAAATGAAAATGAAAAAACCATGTAACTTTCAAGATGTTTTCATGTTTCCAGATATATTTTAACTATGACAATGAGAATTCTAAAAGACTCCGAAGAAGTTCATTCTTGTAGAGATCAACATAGATGCATTGTCTATATTGTTGGAAATATACAATGCACAAGCACAAAGTTCTGAAATACTAGTCTGAAACTTAAAATTCTTCACAGTGGAAAAGTATTTCTCCTCTAGATATAAACATGATTTAAAAGTTTATGTGCTGGTATAGAAGAAAATTCCATTGAAAGGAATGGGCTGCAACTGACTTGTTAGTAAATGGAAAAAGCTATACTTCTCGTGATGAATTTCAGTTTTGATGACAAATGGTATAGTTGTTTATCAAATAAATACAATGCAGTCCTTGTTATTCTCTTATATACATGAAAGTATTTGAATCACACAGCTTAAAGGAGGAATTCTGTTAACTGTTATGCTTTAACAAGAATATTTCTAGTTGTTGAAACAGCATTCTATGAGAATTAGGTCATCAGTGCCATGCTGAGAATTGAGTATTTCTCTAGTAGTTTCGCAAGAAATATATCATTTTGTATGCAGAGTTTGAATCTAAAAGTGTTTTTGTGCCCAACTACATTGATATTGCCTCTATAATTGAGATATTTTGTTTGGAAATGAGTATCTACTGTGTTTTCATCTGAAGAGGTACAGTTATATTTATGAGAAAGTGATATCCTAGAAGCATGCTGGACCTTTATTTCTTATGTATTCATAAATGCAATTGCACACAATGTTTAAAATACTTTCCTAAATTTATCACTATATATGACCTCAGATTTAAGAGGCCTGTCATGTATTGCAAAATTATGAGAGAGAAGGTGGATATTGAAAGATTACAAATCTATAGTTGATGTTCATAGAACCAGTAACATGGTTCTTAAATAAATCATGCTTGACAAATGTATTGCTTCAGGTTCTTTTACCAGAAGCAATTTGTCCCACTGCATATTTGGCCCAGGAACCACCTAAAATCAAGAGTTTCTTGTATGCAATGGGAAGAAATTTAATAACTTTAAATACCACATATGCTTGAAATATGATAGGGCAGCACCAAGAATCCTTCAACAGTAAGAGTGATTTTTGCATCCTTGCATAATGCAAACAAAAACAAATATAATACAACTTCCCATTATTTTCTCTGTATAGATGCTGGTGATAATTGCGATTAAGCCAAGTGTGATATACATTCATACAATTCTTTAGTCACACCCTGCATTAGCTACTATTGTACAAATCTTCTATTAAGTTGTTATCTATCAGAAGACATTTTATACAAAAAAGTTTAAGGAACATGGCATTTCAAAAGAAAGTGCCTAAAAAAATATGTAACAGGTGTTTTTATCTTGACAAGTTTTGTGTGCAGTTAGCTAAGACTTTTCCTGATAAAATTTTGGAGGAAAAGAATATGATTAGATGAACACACAGAGAGATTTCAGTATAGATCAATACACAGCAAATAAAATAAGGGTAAATGTGCTCCTTTGAGAGTCAAGCATATTCCTCTTAGGATAAGAGTAAATAGATTAAAAATGAAGTGAAAGAAGGCAATAATGAACACTTATCAAGATAATAATGAAAAACACAAGGTAAGTAAAAATAGTAAAATTTAATACATGTGCTGTACTTTAAGTTACTGGAAAAAATGACCACAAAATGTAGGAATTAAGAATAATGCTACTTGAGTAAACTGACAACTGAAGACTCCTTTTTCACAGCTCCATATGTTAAAGCCTAGTGTTCATACAGAAAAGGCCTCCTACTACAGTACAGAGATTTCAACCCTTGTCCTATGTATCTCAGTATTATCTCTATTAGGTATGCATTTTCTAAGGATTTTAAATTCTCAGCTAATAATAACAGTTGTTTCTAGGCATTCACTAGATTTTTTTTCTTGATTGGAATTTTACTATTTATAAGAATCCACATCTGAACTTTATTAGAATAGGCTAATATTTTTATACAATGTTCACAAGTATCCAAGAAATCTTGCATTTAACAAAGCAAAATTAGAACATGACATTCGGCATTTAAACAGAAAATGTTTGTTATCTTCTGCCTATGAAGTAGGGTTAAGCAAGATCTGAAAACCTTTACATATTAATAGGTTGAGTAACAGCATAAGTAAGTCACAGTAATACTGACCTCACTCATACTCATCCCAAATGTTTGACCAAAAGATGTGCTTATAATGCTGTAATAAAATTGTGCCAATATCATAAGATGTCACACAAGTGTGAAATTTTGTTCTATGTGACTCTGCATATTTATATGCTCTTCCAGCAAGTGTCACATTATTACACTGTTAGCCATTACGTAGGGGATATGCAACCTTAAAATAATCACATTTTTATTTTATGTTCTGAAATATCATTATATATAAACTGAACGTGAAAGGCATGTCCATGCTGAGACATATTTTTCTGCAATACTTATTCTGGAGCTTCTGTCTAAGGGGACTGCACTCAAGTATATAGCATTCTTTTTTTTTTAAAGGCAAAGACCAGATCATGACGAAAAAGTTAAATAAATAAATGCCAGTTAAAACACACTTATAATTTTCTCTGTGCAATTTCATGTATGAAAAAATACTACTGATTTCTGAACATCTATCTGCATGTTTCACTCCTGAAAAATCTGCAAAAATAATATTGATAAAAAAAGAAAAATTGCTAATGAATTCAGTGCTTTGAGCCTATTAAAAACATTTACATTTCTAAGTTTCTTGCAGCACAGCAGTGACTCAACATGGAAATGCTAAATAGTGTAACTTACGTAATAAAATATTAGTTTTTAATTGCTTAGTGACTCTTAGCAGAAATTGGAATGTGTTAATTACATTTTTTCAGGATACAGTCTGAAGGCAAGTTGAATGCTAAGAGCTTCTCACTGCACCATTATCTATGGCAAAGAAATATTACAGCTTTAAAATAAGCTGCACAATACTCATCTAACTCTTTCACATGAAAGCGTGTAAAAGCAAATCAGCAAATAAACTCTAAAAGTAATTTATAAGTATCCTTTTTCCTTTTACACACCGGATGTACAGTTTTTGTTATATTTTTGCACACCATTTGGCTCTTCATTCCAGAAGAGTTGCATTGAGTCACATGAATATTTTGGATGTGATGTATTAGCAGATATAATCTTTGCATATTAACAATAGTTTGTTCCTTGTTGCTTTTTTTAAACAGTGCTTGTTGCATGAGGCAAAATCAGATGTCAATTCCTTTGACAAGGGATGCTTCCAGTGTGATATTGAACTCCTGTAATGTTTGCAACACACGGATCAAAGAATTCACAAGTGTGTGATCTTTTATCAATGCTGTATCCTCATACATCTGAGCAGTGATGGGGCAGTCTGCCAACAGAGCAATCCAATGGTGTAAGAGATGATCTCTGTAAGGGAAAGTTTTACAGGTTGAAAACAAGCATTAAATATTATCTTCTTTTGTAAGAAAAATACTAAATGTTCTTGTATTATCACTCCTTCTTAACTCAAATTTAGCAATCACATATCTACTACCTAGCTTTAGTATGGACAAGCTAACTTGAAGTTCTGCACATTTTTTTAGAACTATAACTCTCGCAAGTCCCAAATGTCAGCAATCATAGCTTTAACAGAAAGCAATTGAATGGTGAAAGCAATTTGTAGACTTCATGCTGATACCTTGCTTGAGATCTTCAGAGTTCCAACCAAAATTCTGAAGACAATAAAAAGGAATTCCAAAATCTTTGGTTCCTTTAACATGTATTAAGTTTAACTATTTTAAGTAGAAACAACTGTCGTAAAAAGTATATATAATGTTTGGATAGAATTATTGCTTCAGTTTGTGCAATTCTTATCCCCATAAACAAAAAAAATAAAATGAAATATGGGGTGTGGCTGAAAAAATTTCCTCCTCTGAATATTAAGACTTCTGAGACATAGAACTGGAATGAGCAAGAAGAGGTTTATCTTTGGGGGGGAAATCCTAGCATAATAATTCTTTCCAGAAGATTCAAATGGTTACTCAAATATTAATTTTTTCAAAGACCATGCATATACTGTATATGTATCTTGTGCACGTGTGTGTGTGTGTGTCTGTCATCTCTTAATGATTTGGGGTTTTAATCAATACTGGCAAATTGTGTACCTATTCACTGTGGGTTTTTACTCTATTATTATGTAAAAACTATCTAGAGCTTAAATATTTTTCACTAACAGGACTTAGTTCTCAAGTTTAAAAAAAACTGTATTTACTTCTCTCAATAAACTCATAAACTAAAATAGTTCCAGATGCTAGCAGTTTTGACGATGACTGGAACTTGATTGTGAAGATAACTATTAATGAAAGAACTAAAAGGATTATTTTCATTCAGTTACAATTCCATTATAACATTTGAGGAGCTCAAATACAGTACCTTTATTATAGCATAAGGTACAAAGATTAGAACTGGTGAATATTAAAAAAAAAACACTCTTAACATTTTTTCCCCCAACACATTAATTTCCTTTTCACATCTAGGGTTTCTTGTATTTTCAGTCTTTTAATCTATAATTATGAGCATTTATATATGCATGTACACCATCTCACGTTATTTATTTTTTTCTTAAACAACACTGATTATTTTTTTTAAAAATCCCTTGTCACAAAATAAATTGTTACGGATAATCATCTTCTATTTTAAGCTTCTATTTTAAGCTTCTAAAAGCTAACTAAGTGACCAAATACTTCTTCTTTAAACAGCACCAACCTGATCAACAGAACAAGGAAACAAAATAATTAGGGAAACATTCTAGCAAGCAGGTTACAGACAAAGCAATAGCCATAGAGTCATACCTAGCTCCAAGGCAAACTAACATCTGAAATTTGCCATCTTTCCCAATGTTTCTAGGAGTGTTGTTGATGGCTGTTACAAAGCGACAAAAACTCCTCGCCCTTTTCTGCCAGTTTTCTTCTGGGACCAGTTCGTTCTGATCAAGAGCTTCATAAAATCCTTGTGCTTTTTCTGAAGGTAGACATAAAACAAAAAAATGGTCATCTAACCATATCAGATTGTAACTGAATTATTTTTGTGTTTCTAAATACAAACATACCAATTTTACTCTGATCACCTAATATCTATGAAGTACAGATAGTCCTTGACTTACGACTACAATTGAGCCCAAAGTTTCTGTTACTAAGAGACATTTGTTAAGTGAATTTTGCCCCATTTTATTATCTTTCTTGCTACAGTTGTTAAGTGAATTGCTGCAGTTGTTAAGTTAGTGACATGACTAAGTGAATCTGGCTTCCTCATTGAATATGCTTGTCAGAAGATCACCAAAGGGGATCACATGACCCCAGGACACTGCAACTGTCATAAATATGAGTCAGTTGCCAAGTGTCTGAATTTTGATCATGTGACCATGGGAATACTGCAACGATTGTCAGAGTGAAAAATGGTCATAAGTCACTTTTTTCAGTGCCGTTGTAACTTCGAACGGTCATTAAATGAACTGTTGTAAGCCGAGAACTATCTGTAGTATACCATTGTTTTCAACTTTGTTATAATGAGAATTAGTAGAGAATGTATATAATATATAAAACAGCAAATATCACTACACTTTCAAATTTAAAAATTGACATTCAGGCAACTGATAAAATACCACTCATATTTTCGCTTAGTGTTCTTAGTACCAAATATTATTTGACTGCTTTCTTTCTTTCTTCCATATTGCCTTGTTTCTTCAAATATTATCTAGAATAATTGCTTCATTTCATTTTCTTATATTAAGAATGGGTGTTAAAAGTTACTTCTAGTACTAAATAGTGTTTACGGCAATAACCAATAATTCAAATTACGCATGAGGCTCATTTAAGAAGACGAAGTAGATATTATAGGATTATATTTCCAAGCAAGTGTTCTGTACTTACCTAGAAAATCCCAAATAAAAACATTTTTGAAGAGCCTAGGAGATTTAAATCCATGCTGAAACACTTGCTCTAGAGCTGAAACAAGTCCACCTTCTCCACAAAGCAAAAGTGTTAAACTTCCTCTCTGCCAATGGAAAATCAAACAAACATATTTTTAAGTTGTTTATATATCTGTCTAACCATAAACCACTATAGCCTGTGATAACTAACTGAACACTGTACACATTTGCCATAAGCTACCTATATTTCATGTTGATTCCACCTATTATATTAAAAAGATTCAGGAGTAAGGCTACAACAGAAATTGGAAAAATTTAATACAGATTAAATTTACTTAAAAGGTAGCAAAATGAGAACTACAGAATGAGTAACACACTAGAACAGGGATAGATAATCTATAATCTTTTATTTTTATTTTATTTTAATATAGATATGGTTTTTTAAAATTGTTTTTATATGTTTTATTTTTTTTATTTTTTTTTTATTTTTTTATTTTACATGATTTAAGCCGCCCAGAGTCCTTCGGGAGTTGGTCGGCATATAAATTTTATAAATTAAATTAAATTAAATTAAATAACTTATATATAACAACAGCCCTTTTACTGGTATAAATGGAGACCCCCAGATTGCATCAGCAAGAAAACAATCAACTTTTACCATACAACAGCGGCCCCCAACTTTTTGGGCACCAGGGACCGTGGAGACAGGTTTTTCCACGGACCAGAGGGGGCCTGGTTTCGTGTGCTGCCTGCATCCTGTGGATGGGGCTTTGTTTGTTTGCACGGCCCAGTTTCTGACATGCTGCGGACCGGTGCCAGTCCATGGACTGGTGGTTGGGGACCCCTGCCATACAATGTAAAGAAAGGACAAAATAGGTAGAACACTAGCAGGCAATTGAAACTGCACGGAGAATAGTGGACAACTTCAGTTTGCTATGGATGCTATGCTACTGGGTATCTGTAATAGTATGTAGGAAACACCTTGGGAGACGAGAGAAGAAATGTTGCCTAAGGAATGCTCAGATATGAGAGGATATAGCCTGCAACCGGAAAGGGGGCAGAGCAAGAAGCTCAAAAGGAATCCTCCCTAGCTTCTCGGATTGTAAAGGAGGCGGCAGGAATTTGTACTTTAACTTGTCAGATTGTGTTAATGTAGCTTTACAATAAAATAGAATTAGTTCATTTGGTCATGTTTCCTGTTTGGCCTGAAAGGCCAGACCTGCAAAGGCTGAAGCACCACAGGGTATGTCTACTACTACAAAATAGGGAAACTAGTAAAAAATCTCAGATGAGAAAGTACTCTGGGTATGAAAATGAAGGAAAGTATTGTTGATACTTTCACACAAATCAAATTCCAAAATTGCCTCTGATTTCCACAGTGTGGTTCACCCAGCCCCTTTTTATCAGATAATAACAATTTACCAAATTTGTATGCTGCCTGACCCCCAATGACTCTGAGTGGCTCATAACAATTAAAAGAATTACAGTAAAAGATTAATTAGATGTAAATTTATATTTCACCTCTGCTAATACTGATCAAATGAACTTAATTACAGCTTCCAAACACACTTGAAAGTCCTAATAAAAAATGCCACAATATGAAATTATATACAATATTATATATTTGATAATCCATATCTTTACATTAATTAGCAATTATATTAGTCAATTCTAGGCAGATATCAATCAAGGAAGAAATTATCAACCCCCATTATTGCCATGTATAGTAAGCTTACCTCTTTCTCTGGCTTGTGGAAATGTTTGACAATTCCATTTACTGCTTCACCAATAGATTCTTGTATCTGACCTGTATTTAACTCTGTGCAAAAGGAAAAATATATATATTTAAAAAACCTAATCCAATGTCTAGTTTATACACAGATAAGTCAAGTCCTTTTAAAAATAAGAATGGAGAACATATTCTCTCTCTTTTATAGAACTTTTTAATATGTGTATAATCTGTAACTTTTAAAAGTTACAGAACAGCATACCACAAATAATAATTCTATAATAAACAGCATAAAATTATGTAATAAAATATATTGAGCTATCTGGATAATAGGTTAAAAAATTAACTTTGTAGCTTTGTCCTAGTTTTGAATCATAGGTCCGAAGAGAGTACCTTAACCTTAAGGACAAATCCTGTTTACTGCAGGAAGTGAAATATCCCCAGCAAATAATTGACAAGCTTCTGCTTGAACACATCTACTGATGGGAAGCCTTCCAGCTGTCTGGATAATTGGTTCTCCTGTAAATCTGTTCTTCCTGTTAGGAAGTTTGGTTTTTTCCCCCCGATCATTAAATACAAACTCTTTCCTATTACTTATGCCTTATGCCAGGGATGTCAAACTGGTGGCCCGTGGGCCGGATGCGTCACGCGCAGGCCACGCCCACCCCAGCTCCGTGAAGGGGAAAAATGTCACGAAACATCACGACGGCAATGTGACGTGGCGAGTTTAACACCCAGGCCTTATGCCGTGCAGCAGTATAGAAGAGATTATGATCTTTTTTGTATCTTTCAAATACTAAACAAGAATAGTATACTATCCTCTCTCAGCCTTCTCATGTTTAAACATTCTCAGTTTTTTAATCTCTCCTGTAGGATTTAGCTTCTAATAAAGGACTGAGTACACTGGATGGTGGCTGACCAATGCAGACCAGCAGAACCAAATGACTTCTCATGATGTAGAAATTATACTTCTATCAATGGGGCCTAAAAATGCATTTGTCTTTTTTTTTTTGCCTTTTTGTGCAGTCAGATCACATTGTAGATTCTGATTCAGTTTGTGATCAATAATAATATACTTGTGCATTCTGCAGTTGTCTCTAGTAAATCAGAAACATACTTTTTCAGTACTGTTGTAAGTTCAAATGGTTGCTAAACAGGACTGTCATTAATCAAGGACTACCTGTATATACTTGTTTGTGTGCATACAAAGTTAAAGCATCAAGATGCCCATATATGTTACTATCAGCCCTTCCAGGTAAACCCATACAGGACTGGCTGCATCTACCCGATATTGATGTTGTACCCTGTTTCCCCCACAAGTAAGACATCCCCTGATAATAAGCCCAATCGGGCTTTTGAGTGCATGGCAATAAGGCCAAGCGCTTATTTCAGGGTTCAAAAAAATATAAGACAGGGTCTTATTTTCGGGAAAACACGGTAACAATGTGGCTGCCAGATGCTCAAAGGCTAGTAGTATTCTTGGACGATGGGAAGCCATTCTCAAAATCCCTCTCTTTGGAAGAGAAGAGGAGATTTACAAGACTGATGTCAGCCTTCCCAGGTAAACCAGACAAGAAACAGGACCAGATGAACCAATTCTACTTTATTATAAAGCTACATTAACAGAATCTTGCAAATCTGAAGGCACAAACTTCCCAACATCATTTTTAAGTGCTTCATCCATCAGGATGGGTCCTTCCTAAATTACTTTCTCTGACCATTAAGCCACTGGGGGCTCCTGCCTCTCTTGTCTGATTGCTTCCTAGGCAGCATCTCTTCCCCCCTTTCCCAACTATAATTCCATTATAGTTATAAAGCAGATACCGGTATATAGGAAAAATTGGTATTTGGCAAATGATGTTAGTAGTTACCCTCAACAGGCTAAGTACAATCTTCATAACTTAAATAAGAAAACCTCTAACAGGTTGTTATCTATCCAGCTTGTAACCATTAATGTTTTCAGCTTTATATTAAAGATTTAATCAATAAATGTTGTCTTTCTTTCCTCAGTCAGTAAATAAATCAATATGCAGTTCATTTGCAGCAATATTTATGAACTCTCATGCATACTTGAGATAATAACCAATTATATCGCACAATTTAGTTTTAATAGTATGAATTTTGGAATTATTTACAACTGATAATTACCGAGAACATATCAGCAGTTTTGAGAACAAATGAGTGGGTGATGCAACTAAGTGTTAGAATACTGAGTCCCTCCGAGTATTCTATGCCATTTTTCAGGTAGCTCATTCCATCCATAGAGAATACTATGAGTGGAACCCAAAGGTGCTTTTTTCAAAAGGCAACTGGACTTTCTAGTTTTTATTTGAAGACTGAGAGTCTCCATAGACACTATGAGTGGAAGTAACTACAATCTACACAGCTTACTTGGCTTGTTGTTAGGTGATATGGTGACAAATCTTCTGATCATGCTGGGGGATTGCTGCAATGGGGGGGTTCTGCACTGTCTTTCGTCTACCTCAGAATGAGATGTCAGCAATTCACCCACTAGGATCCTTTCTAAGCTGCCATCATCTACACCTTTTCCAAGCCATCTTCCACATGGAAACCTGAGAAAAAAATAAAGAAAAGAAAGTACTGTAGGGTCATTGTGCTCATATTGTACTTTTAAAAAGACAGCACATAACAGACTTGATTTTCCTCTGTAAGGTGAGTGTGCTCCATTGTAAATATTTCCAGTTACTGTATAATTGAGCCAGCAGAATTGTGTCCATGCACTTGAGAATAGACAATTCTTGGGGTATTGAGAGCTACAACTGACCATCTTGACTTTTTGAAAGATCACTGAAGGCTATTTGATGATGCAATGTTTCCACTGGAAGAGGCATACCTGATTTTTTTTTCAGCTCTTTTGTGGGGGAGGGAAGAAGCAGAAGACGGAGAATTTCCACAAGGAATCCTTAACTTAAACCACAAACTCAGCAATAATCTTTAATTGATCTACCATAATTTGAGTATTTTGTTGCTACATTTTGGCAATGCGGGTTTAGGATAATGGGGGTTTCAAATAAACTCATTGGGTTACCCCAGCAGTGAAATCTACTTACCTTCCCTACCATTGCGCGCACTTTTTCACCCTCTGCGCATGCGCAGAATGCTTTGCGCATGCGCAGAGGGTTAAAAACAAGAAAATGGTGACGTCTGGGTGGGTGGGCGGATCCTCGCTCTGCCGCCGCCACTGGTTCTCCGAACCACCGGCGGCCGCCGCTACCGGTACGCAGTCGGAATGGACTGCAGATGGGGTGTAATACAGTAGAACAATTTAGGCTGTCAAATACTGATTTAAAAAAATCAGACTGTGTATACTGTATAGGCTCCATTCTTCCATTAGATTCCAATTTATGCAGACGTCAGTGCACATTTCATAAGCATGAAACTAACAGGAAGTTATTATAATAGATAAAAGATTATCTATTATATGTGACGTAGAAAATTCCAAATAAATCAACTTGCAACATTTGCAGATTCAGTTGGTAAAAGGTTATCATGATTGATACATCCTTGAGGAGACACCAAATACCTTCTGTACATATAGGATTACTATTTAGAGCTGAATTTTATGCCATTTGTAGGTTATTATATTTAACAATATTGCAGGTTATCTGCATTAGTAGCTGATTTATTTTCATAAAATAAGAAAACAAAATGATACCTATCTGACCAGATGAAGTCTTTATTGTTTGGAACAGTTACAGAAACAAGAAAATGAGGCCATCATATTTATTGTACTATAAATTAGTTTACTCAAGAATTCAATAATTCAAATACTATTTGTACAATGCATAAATTGAAAGGAACCTTACTTGTAAGTGTGACCCGTCACTTCATTTCTGACCATAACATATTCCACTAGCCACTTGGCATACAACCCAGAATTATCATGTCCTATTTGTACCGTAGTAAGTTTTCCCAAATTCTGACACTAAAAATTAGGAAAAATAAAATATATTGGGTAAAAAAACAAAAACAAAGAGAGAAAACAAGATGCCTTCATTCATGTACATTAGAAGAGAGAAGATATAACTGGACTTTAGACAGACATTGGAGATGCACGAAGACAAAGATCTGAGTTAAAGTTTCAAAGTCAATTCTGTTTTGCTCTGCAATTGGAAAGCAACAGAAATGCAAGGGAGAGAAGGCAGCTGACACTCTCAGAAGAAGCTTGAAATTTTAACTAGGGTTAAAAAGATAATATGATAGTCGCTATTTTCTCCAATATGACTCAGTAATTGTTGTTGATGGGATCCTCTCTCTCTGAAGGGACAGGTCCACAACTTGGAAACATATGGCTGCTGCAGGGCATCAGAGGAAAGCCATGGGCAGAGAATGCATGTCCAGCATTGGATAATTTGGCAGCTGCACCCCTTTCTTGACTATGAAGTTATGGCAAAATTTATTTATGTCCTGAACACCACTCTAACATGGTCTATATGAGATTGCCTTTGAAATGACCCAGAATTTGCAGATGGTGCAATGATCAGGATATTAATGGCTGACAATTAGTACTAGGATGTTCTCTGCTTACTGCCCAAGCTACCAGTTAGTTTCCAAGTCCAATCAAAATTCTTTATTACTTATAAAGCTCTATGGGAATAAACTTACCTTAAGGATTGTCCCCTTCAAGTGGACTTTGATGATACATGCATTGTAAAAGGGAGGTTTTGCTTAGGGTCCTATTTCCATGAGAGATCAAAGGAGCACTAAGGGGAATGCACGCAAGCATCCCCCTCCTCCTTCTTTGTAACACTAATCCTAGAGAGGCACCAGGTACCTTCCTTGTTGATTTTCCATAAATCATTGAAAGTTCTGTTTTGTTAGACCAGGGGTGTCAAACTCGATTTCATTGAGGGCCGCATCAGAGTTGTGTTTGACCTCGGGGGGCCAGAGTGGGCATGGCCAGCTCAACGTCACTCTTGTGGTGGCCCGAGCGCTCTGCCAGCAAAAACGGGCTCCCAAGCTCCGTTTTCGGCTGTGACGGCCTCCTGCAACCCTCTGCCAGCGAAAATGGAGTTTGGGAGTGCCACCCGTGGCCCTCGCAAGCTCAGTTTTCAGCTGCAACTGCCTTCTGCAACCCTCTGCCAGCAAAAACTGGAGCTCGGGAGGGCCACATGCAGCCCTCCCGAGCTCAGTTTTCACTGGCAGAGACCCTGCGGGCCGGTCCTTCACTGTTTCGAGGGCGGCCCCGCGGGCCAGATCTAAGCACCCCATGGGCCAGATCTGGCCCCTGGGCCTTGAGTTTGACACCCCTGTGTTAGACCATCAATGACTAATTATTTATGATGATGAATTTTTGGTTTTGGATGACCATCTTTCCCCCCTTTTTGTTCTGTGGTAAATTAACTTTAACTTTATAAAAAGCTTGAATCTATTCTATAAACCTGCCAATGTATTACTAAGGACATTACTAAGGGTAAATGCTACATTTGAAGGAAACCATTTTCAAAATCAGATAGTAGTAGAACTTTCTCAAAACTTCAAATTAAATGCAGAAAAGGGAAACCTTGCTCCTCCGTTAGTAAACTTCCTTTTGTGATCATATTTGTCAGGGTTTGCTGGAATCCACAAAAATACATATTTTGAAAGGCCAATCTATTAAACTCTCTCTCTCTCTCTCTCTCTCTCTCTCTCTCTCTCTCTCTCTCTCTCTCTCTCTTCTGACTTGAGGTATAAAGACCAGTGGCTACAGACACATACCCCACAATCTCCATGCTTTTCTATTTTGTGTTCCTTTAACTTGAGGTAGATACCCCATGGCTCTGGGATACCTGTAGTTTTGAGATATAAAGCTGCTGAAAACGTAAAGGCCAACTGTCAAAGGTGTGTAAACTATTCCCTGTTTAAAAAAAAAAACATTAAAGGACTCTTAGCCAGCCTCCGCTACTTATTTTACATTATTGCAATGTAGCCCTTGATCATTGAAAAATATTTTTTGAAACAAAGCACAAGGCTTAGTGATTGAAAAGTTGCTTTCTTCTGTTCAACAACAACATGAGAGATACCTCAAATGTCATCTCCAACATATTTCTTGGAATCTGCAGGATTCCTGTTTCACCCAATTCTCCTGAAATGCATATCCATGGGTTGGCTGTAAACATTGAGCCACCAAGTTTTTTGCTAGGAACAATCAATATATGGTATGGAATCACTGTAAAAAAGAAAACACACATACAGCTGGGTAATTGTCTCCAAAAATAAATGCAGGGGGAGCTTTACTGAGCTTCTTCAGTAGAATCTGCTACTCCTGAAATGTATATTTCCCCAGTGAGAAATTCCCCAGTAAGAAACTTTTCCACTGAGAATTTTCCCAGTTCATTTTGTCACCTTTCAGGCCTTAATGCATTAAGCTTTTTAATTTTATGTTTCAATTGAGTTCTTAAACCAAGCACGTCTGCTTAACTTTTGTTGATTTATGTTATGAATTACATCAGTTAAAAAAAGTAAGTAATAGTTTAGAGTGTTATAAGTTTGCTGGGGATATTTTTGAAGAGCAACTTAGCAAATTTTGAAATACATACATACATACTCTTCTTAAATCTCTTTTAAAAAGTATTGCTTAGCAAAGCTGTATTTAGTAACTGAAATCTTTATAGATCATGAACAAGCTAAATAAAGTTTTGAGGAGATGGGTGTAAAAATCATCCTTCTTCTTTAATACTTTTTAACTTCCAGTATCAGCCCAATACTGGCCCCATGAGCCAAATGGGGGGGGGGGGGAGCCAGCAACAGCATATGGTAAGTAAGATGGGAACAGATCTTGCATCCATCACTTATACTATATTAGTGTTTACTAAAATACTAGGTATAAATTATACAAGCCAGTTACAATTGTGTTTAGCAAATTTATAGATATGGTTTTATTCTCTGTTTATAAATGAGGCAGTTTAAAAACACTTTTAAAAATCACTGCTTCCAGGAAACCTATTTACATAAATACACTAATATTTTTGATCCAAGGTAGAAGCAGATAGCTACCCAAATATGCACATACAAATACCTGTCTCACAATTAAAAATATTTATATCTATAAACTGCCTTTTGAAAATTACTCTTCCAAAAACACACTCTGTGTAAGACAACTGCATGTCCTATAGCTACCGAATTGCATTCAATGTCTTGTACTGACCAATTTTCATTTAAGTATCCTTAAGCATTTTGGTGGTTTTCCTTTTTTCACTTCCCACACAAAGTCATGACTTTCTATAACAAATTTTGAGGGTATATGAATATCTGCATAGGGAGAGAAAATGTTCTCTTTCCAGCTTACCGATAAAAATCAATTATAGTAGTTAAATATATTTCCTATCAATCTCAAAATAAATATAATTATAGCCTCCCTGGCTTGAGAAATCCAAAGTTTAAAATTTGAATAATGTGCTGGGATTAATATTGCTTTATGAATAATTGGCTTATTTTTATTTTAATATTTACATAATTTTTAGAATCTGCATTTCTTGCATTTCATTATCCTGTGACTTTTCTCCTAAGACTTTTAGCTTTCTATAGTGGTATACATATACAAGTCATATGAAAATAGTATTCCATGGATCTGACAAAGTGGAGTCTGAACTACAAAAGCTTACTATAGAAAATTAGGTACCACAAGATAACTTGAAATTTTTCCAATAATAAAAAGTTATACTTACAAATTGTTGTAAAAACATTGGTGAAACAGAAGTAATCTACAGCATTGAATGACAAGAGATGATAAAGAAACTGTTCTTTTTCATCATCGCAACGGAGGAAAGCATAACGCTTGTAGAGTTTTCTGACAAAGAAAATAAACACTTTATAATTATAACAGAAGTTTTGTTCTGAAGAATGCACTGACAAAAACTAAACCAATGGATTACTGTTTTAGAGTCTTTTAGATTTTGTATATGCTTTATATGAATTTCGATCCACATTTATTTTTAAAGAATGGAAACTATTTTAGAAATATGAAAAAAATGTGATTGTTGAAGGGTTAAAAATCCAGATAAAGAAATAAAATACTGAGAACTATTTGGAATGTACAATTCAAGAGTATTAATGCTCTATTCAGATTTAAGAGTTGTTGTATTTAATGGAATTAACTCCAAAGGCATAAGATGTATAGACTGCCATTTAAAAAAAAAATAGAAATAGTAATTAATAGAACAAGAAAGTTGTAGATTGATTTACTCTCTTGGCTAAGCACAATTAAATATAGTCTCTATTACCTGAAAAGTATGGGAGAACAAAGTGCTGAATATTAGTATATATTTATTTAGTAGATTTAAATAATGCCTTCACTCAGGAATTCAAAGTAGTATATTTAATGCTTCCTCTTCCTATTTTTTCCTAACATCAACAATCCTGAGAAATAGATTGGACTGAAAGGGGCTCATTGAGTTTTGTGGCTTAGGGTATCCAATAAATTGAATCTTCAGGTTCCTAGTTCTAAACTTAACCATAATAATTTCCCTGCTCTGCCCTAATCTGTATGTCCCTTTCTGGAATATTTTCATTTTTTAAAAAAATAATCTTCTAATTAATATTTTTTCTTAGGTAAATCTATATCTCAGAAAATAATTTTATTCCCTCCAAAACTGGAAAAAGACATTAAAAAGAGTTTTTTCCAATATTTCTCAACATTTCCAAAACCATTATATGTTGATTTAGAAAAAAAAATTAATAGGCTTGTACATTTTGTGAAAGTATGAATTTTGCCTTGGTAGTATATGACAGAGGTAAAGCATTCATGCTTTACCTCTGTCATATACTACCCAGGCAAAATTATACTTTGACAATAAATAAAATACTCAGAAAATGGTTCAACACTGAGCAACATAAGTATGTATAATAATTCTTGGTTGTTTAAATTATTTACAGATAAATGTATAAGGAATAGTTGCATATTAAATCTCCGCTCTGCCTACTTTAAGATATTAAAATGAGAGTTGCATAGATCAGGAGAAAGTTGAAAATTGAAAGTGGGACTAGGTTACTAAAAGGTGTGCATGATAAAAGAAGAGTTGGGATCAAGAATGAATGAGTGCTAAATGAAAGTGGATTAAATACAAATTGAATCGTGAGAAAGAAATACTTGAAGTGATTTGGTCATATATAGAAAAGGAACATCAAGCTGAAAAACAAATATATAAAGGAAGGGAGAATGGACCAAAGAATGAGAAGACCAAGAAAGCCAGGGCTGGATAGAATTAATGAGATTCTCATGAAGAGAGGTGAGAAGTTTAAAGAAAAGAAGACAAAGTATGGAACAATGTACGGATATGGTGGAAGAAAAGATGAGTTGCAAGGTTAAATGATATAGTGAATGGATTAGTATAAGCTATATTTAGCTTTCTTTCTTTTTTTTCTTCATGCCAATTCATAATGGCATAGAATTCTTGGATTAAATTTTTGAGCTCATATCTTAATTTGAAAATTATCTTTTAAAATAACTATGAAATTCATACCGTATACCTTAAGTATCTATTAGTTTTGTTATAAGGCATGATAAGTGAATATAAAAGGAAATATGAATCGATTCATGTCCATTAAGCAAATGATTGTTTCAACGTACTTTGTGAGTTCATAATCAGAAAGAAGGTGTTTCAGATGTCTAGAAAGTAATTTCTTTTCCATGGAGAGCCGAACCCAAGCTCTTGCTTTACCAACATCCGTTTTGATCTCACTTATATTCTGAATATGCCTGAAAGAAAAGCAAAATACATTATACTATTATTATTGCCAAACCTTTTACTGAGGAAGAGAAATAGATTCATTAATAATATAGTATCAATAAAGAAAATGTAGTTTCTCTTCTAGCATAAAGATGAAATAGGAAATGTATAAGAATAAAAGGAATATAAAAGATGCATACGACAAAAAATACATACCAAGAAAAATATATACAGCTCAGGAAAAAAAGGAATTTATTGTACTTAAGTGGCATGTAGATTTCCCAAATTCACCTGTGACATGCATTTTCTGGAAGAAGTTTGTCTAACTTCCAATCCCCTGAACTTCATAGTCCAGAGAAATTTGGGTAGTGGTGTCCCCACCTGAGAAAATTTTTGAATTGTTTCTTAAAAATGAAGATTTAGCTAATTATACTAAAAAATGGATTTTGATTTTTTTTTGTAGAATATTCTGTGAGTTAGAATTATGAATTCTACATGATAAGACAAGTTTTTAATATTGAAAATAAAGTATGTTCTAGAAAGTGTATAAATATTATGTACTTAGAAATTACGTAGTTTCTATCTGGAAGTTCACACTGACATGGCTAGAATGCCTGGAAGTTAGAAAAAAGAATTCCTTCTTTAAAGCTTAGAACTTTAAAGCTTTAAAGCAGAGGTCCCCAAACTTGGCAACTTTAAAACTTGTGGACTTCAACTCCCAGAATTCTCCAGCCAGCTATGCTGGCTGGAGAATTCTGGGAGTTGAAGTCCACAAGTCTTAAAGTTGCCAAGTTTGAAGACCTCTGCTTTAAAGCTTGTAACACTGATCCAGTAAAAACATGTCCTTGTTTATTCCTGTACTCCAACATGGCCTGAGAGCAGATGCTGCTAACAACCTGCCTCGCTTGGTTAGCCCAGCTTTGTATTATGTGTTAGTAGATCTCTGAATTCATTTGCCCCACCAAACCCAGCCAATAAAGCCATAGTATGTGTTTAGTCTGGTAATTATTTTATTCTTGAGTTTCTTAAAGGTATACAAAATCAAAATCTACATTTCATTGTCACGCTAAGGTTGACTATAGACCAGGGGTGAAATCCAGCAGGTTCTGACAGGTTCTGGAGAACCGGTAGCGGAAATTTTGAGTAGTTCAGAGAACCAGCAAATACCACCTCTGGCTGACCCCAGAGTGGGGTGGGAATGGAGATTTTGCAATATCCTTTCCCCCAGGAGTGGGGAGGGAATGGGGATTTTGCAGAATCTTCCCCTGGAGTGGGGTAGGAATGGGGATTTTGCAGTATCCTTCCCCTGTTGTGGGGTGGGAATGGAGATTTTGCAGTATCCTTCCCCTGCCACGCCCACCAAGCCACACCATACCCACCAAGCCACGCCCACAGAACTGGTAGTAAAAAAAAAATTGGATTTCACCACTGCTATAGACATATTATTATCTTCATGTATTGTCAATGGGATCCAGCAGATGAAAGCAAATTGTTCCATTTGAGAGTCTTAGCCTGATAATGTTAACAAAAGCTTAAAATGTTTAATAATATAACTTCTTAAACTAGACTGAAATTTTAAATATTCCTTAGAGTATATTACATTAAAAGCAAACTATATTTTGATATTGTCTTTTGAAAGTTTGCATTTTCAACAACAATTCAACAAGTATTTTATTTAAAGTAGCTATTGTCTCCAATAGGAAGCTAACAACAAATAGATCCCGAGGTAGTGATCTTAAATAAGAGCAGAAAACTGTAGTGAGATCATTTTTCAAAATTAGCTGAAGTTTAGATTTCAATCTTTACCTGACTTACTAAATGTTATATTCCACTGAATATACCTGGTACATACTTTTCAATAAACTGGCTTAAGATTTTTGTTCTTACCTAAATACAAAATGATAAAATATAATCAAAATAATAAGAGTGAAATTAAATAACTAAATGAAATATTTTAAACTTAGCTGTCCTAAAAATATGATTAAAACTTTTATCAGATCTTTAGGATTTCAAAAATCCAACCTCATGTCCTGGATGAGGGATACTCTTAAAGGAGACATTCCTGGATTGGCATCTGACTTCCTTCTTTCAGCATCTAGAAGAATTCCTAAAGTAAAGATTACAAACATTTGATTAAAAGTTTAAAAAATGCAAATGCTTTGATTTTGAGCAACATTTGAAGTCATTCTACTATATAGGCTCCTATATGAGCTCCTCTGTAGTCTTCATTGTCTCATCAGTTGATAGTCACATTTTACATTAGTTGTAATGCTCATATTAAGGAATATTTTTTTTCTAAAAGTTCTATAGCTTGATCAACAGAGATTTGTGTTTCCTTATTTGACATATTCTCTGAAAAATCTATTCCACCTTGAGTTTCTTCTACTGAGAGCTGGTAGATGCAAGAAAACATGGTAAAAATTATTGAGAGTGGAAGTTAGTAGATCTGAAATCTATCACCTAAAAAAATCTTCAAAACTATTCTTTGAAAATGAATACTGTATAGACTTTGTTTTTAGAACAATTAAATTAGGTTTCCAAAATGCAGTTGGATCTGCATAGCCATAGATCAATAGTTTGGGAGAATGTGGGCAAAGGACACAATATAAGTGATGAGGCTAGCTGAAATTGTTTGCAGGCTTTGAAGTACAGTTCCAGTGCATACTATGGCATGATTTCAAATGTGTACAATGAGCTAATCAAGTCTAATTAACCAAAGGCACTGCAATTCAAACACATCAGCTTTTCTGTATTTTGAACTAGATACTCTTATTCACAATTCCAGAATAGTGTGAAGCACAGAAATGCAGGACATATACTTTTCTTGACTCAAAATAAGCTATATTTTATACATAAGAAACTAGCTCTTGGGTTGTACCAAGTGCTACTAAGATATTCTTTTCACTAGTTACCATTATATTCTTTTGGACAAATTAAACAAGCAATAGTTTAAGGGAACTGGAGAGGCAGTATCTGTCCTTTGACTCAAAACACATCTTTAGTAACTCCAGGTTGTTGTTTTTTTTTTACTAAGATTTAAAACTCTTTGTTCCAAACTAGTCCAATAATTGAACTCATCCCAATAAATTTGACTGTTAAAGTCCTAAAATGAACTTATAACAGGTACAGTGCAGTGAAAATATAGACTAAAACATATTACTTCAAACACAATGATGGTGCCTTTCTCAGAAAGGATTATTTATTTTAAAATAATAATTCTAGGTGATACCTAATAGAATATTTATATTCCAGAACGGTTCTCAAAGTATGGTCCAGAGACTCCTGTGCACCTCCTTACAGGGTTCACAAAGTAAACAAATATTTTAAAGATGTTTTAATTTCAGTAAATGTGAGTAGATGTAACCCACACAACCAAAGCTCTTTGGTGTCCTCTGTAATTTTTAAGAATGTAAAGAAGTCTTGAAACTAAAATGTTTTAGAACCACTGTTCTAGAATAATTAATATTGCCCTGAGAATAGAATTTACATCAGAGTTAAGCTTTCAATAAATAAATATATAATTATATCTTCTATGTACCTCTGTTTTTATTAGAATTAAGAAATATAATTTGTTTTTTCTTGTACAAAATGGCAACATAATTTTTATGGAAGACAACTGCACCTGAGGTACTGAAGCTTCCAGTTGTAGGTTTCCGCTGTCTGTTTTCTTGGTAATGTAACAAGTGTGACCACAAAGCAGATTTCCCCTTAGATTAAAAAGAAAGATTTGCTGTCAAATGCAAAATAAATTACTAATACAGAGCATGACACATTGTATATCTTGTGCTTTATTATAAAAAAGATCACATAAAAAGTACCCACTCTATTCGACCAAGATAATAAAGTTCAGTTATAGAGGAAAAAATATATTCTAAGTCAAGTGTGCATATTTTGGAATAAACTTCAAAAGATTTTCAGACTATTATGAAAATTCCCATGCTCATATTCAAGATCAATTTGGGTAATTCTATAGACTGAGATGCAAAACCCCAATTCCCTTGAGAAGTCCATAATGCTGGGAAAGGTGAAAAGAAAGAGAAGAGGATGGCCAGGAAGATGGATTGACTTAGTTGCATGATGGGTGAATGTTTGGGAACCTTGAAGGGCCAAGATGAGGACAGATCACCCTGGAGATGGTTTATCTACCGTGTTTCCCCTATAATAAGACATGTCCCGATAATAAGCCCAACAGGGCTTTTCGGGACATGTGTTGAAATAAGCCCCCCCCCGAAAATAAAGCCCCCCATTACTTTCCGGGGAAAGGGGGGGCATGCCGGGAGCCGCTCTTTTTGCAGCGGGCACTCTTTTGGCCGGGAGAGCAAGAGCAAGCGAGAGGCGGGTGCACGCACACCCGACGAGACTGGCTCGCAGAGCCCAGAGGAGCTGAGCCAGTCCCGCGGTGTGTGCATGCACCCACCTCTCGCTTGCTCTCTCTCTCTCCCAGCCAAAAGAGTGCCCGCCGCAAAAAGAGCAGCTCCTGGCCGGGAGAGAGAGAGCGAGAGAGAGAGCAAGTGAGAGGCGAGGGCACGCACACCCCGCGGGACTGGCTCGGCTTCTCTGGGCTCTGCCTCTAGCAGTGCTTTGAAACACGCTCCTGCCTCCGAGGAAGAGGAGGGGAGCCTCAATCCCTGCCTAGCCGCCTCATCGCAGGCAGGAGCGCGTTTCAAAACGCTGCCAGAGGCACAGCCCAGAGGAGCCGAGCCAGTCCCACGGGGTGTGCGTGCCCTCGCCTCTTGCTTGCTCGCTCTCTCTCTCCCCCAGCCAAAAGAGTGCCCGCCGCAAAAAGAGCAGCTCCCGGCCGGGAGAGAGCGAGAGAGAGAGCAAGCGAGAGGTGGGTGCGAAAGAGCAGCTCCTGGCCGGGAGAGAGAGAGCGAGAGAGAGAGCAAGTGAGAGGCGAGGGCACGCACACCCCGCGGGACTGCCTCGGCTCCTCTGGGCTCTGCCTCTGGCAGTGTTTTGAAACACGCTCCTGCCTCCGAGGAAGAGGAGGGAAGCCTCGATCCCTGCCTAGCCGCCTCATCACAGGCAGGAGCGCATTTCAAAACGCTGCCAGAGGCACAGCACAGAGGAGCCGAGGCAGTCCCGCGGTGTGTGTGCGCACCCACCTCTCGCTTGCTCTCTCTCTCTCTCTCTCCCAGCTGGGAGCTGCTCTTTTTGCGGCAGGCACTCTTTTGGCTGGGAGAGAGAGAGAGAGAGAGAGCAAGAGGCGAGGGCACACACACCCCGCGGGACTGCCTTGGCTCCTCTGGGCTGTGCCTCTGGCAGCGTTTTGAAACGCGCTCCTGCCTGCGATGGGGTGGCGAGGCAGGGATCGAGGCTCCCCTCCTCTTCCTTGGAGGTAGAAGCGCATTTTAAAACACTGCCGGAGGCAGAGCACAGAGGACCCGAGCCAGTCCCACGGGGTGTGCATGCCCCCCCCTCTCGCTTGCTCTCTCTCTCTCTCTCCCAGCCAAAAGAGTGCCCGTTGTAAAAAG